>RJWJ010001816.1:0-117052 GCA_004363605.1 Indri indri
ACTGGGCATCTACCCCAAAGAACAAAAATCGCTCTATGAAAAAGACACCTGCACCCGAATGTTTATAGCAGTGCAATTCACAATTGCAAAGGTGTGGAAACAGCCCAAGTGTCCATCAATACATGAGTGGATTAGTAAAATGTGGTATATGTATACCATGGAGTACTATTCAGCTTTAAGAAACAATGGTGATATAGCAGCACCTCTTGTATACTCCTGGATAGGGTTGGAACGCATTCTACTAAGCGAAGTATCCCAAGAATGGAAAAACAAGCACCACATGTACTCACCATCAAATTGGTAGTAAGTGAACAACACATAAGTGCACATATAAGAATAACATCTATTGGATGTCGGGTAGGGAGGGAGGGGAAGGGGGAGGGGCGAGGGGGAGGAGGGGACGGATATATGCATACACAAAGGGTGCAATGCGCACCCTCCGAGAGATGGACACGCTTGGGACTGGGACTTGGGGGGAAGGGGGGGCAAGGGCAACATACGTAACCTAAACGTCTGTACTCCTATAAACAACAAACAATAAAAAAAAATAAAATAAAAGTATATCATTACTGTACAAGTATTCCAAAGCAAAATTAAATCAATGAATCTAATGTAATGAATTAACTAGTATATTCCAAATGCTTGAATTTTTTACAGACCATTTAATTATCACATATGAAGTAAAATTTTGAAAGAGATAAGGAATCTACTCTGATAGAAAAATTAGAAATGAAAATCTATTTTATAGTTATTCCTTTCCCGGAGAGTTGAAATGTAAATGTAAATTATATGCCTTCTAAAGTCTATCCTGGTATTGTTTGATAGTGAGTACAAATACTGGTGATCACAGTGTTTTTAACCCAGTGACAGGTATGAAGGAGGCTCTTAGATAATGACGAAAACAGAGAATGAGCATGCTTATTTTCTCCTGCAAATGATACAAGCATTGAAAATACCAGAACATATCAACTACCTAATTATTATGAAATACACATTATAATCAATATAATTAAATTGATTCAATGCCTTTTTAGATGAAATAGTATTTATTGCACATTAATGATGGATACATCCCAAAAGATTGCCAATAAAATAAGTTTCAGAAATATATCTGACTAAATAATAGTTTCAACATGTCTCCAAAACATAGGAACAAACGGTTACTATGTAAACCAAGTGAAGGCAAATTTTAAATGGAGGTAAGGGAGTGTGTTTGATTTTTGAGGGTGAGTGAGTTGGCAGCAGGTAGTGCAACAGCAGAGCAAAGTGGTTAAGAAGACTAACATGTAGCACTCCAACCAGATGAGGAAGCCTTGTCTACCAGCTCCACAATTTAATGAGCATATATGTTGAGTAAGCCATTTAATTTCTCTGTGAGTCTGTTTCCTAATTCATGCAATGAGAGTATATGGTTTTTATGATTAATAATGGACTAAAACATGCAAAGGAAAAAACATCACCTTGAAAAAATTAAGCACTTAATTAAGATCAGTTATTTGTGAAGTCCTATTAAAAATATATGAAAATCGATAGGTCTTACACATCGACCAATTAGAATCTCTGATGACTTGGTGGACACCTGCTTAATACAGGTCCTTATTATTTGATATACGTACATGTGTGCATATGTACAAATATATGTACATATGGGGTAATTTGATATCAAATGACACCTTCAAATTTTATTATCCCAAAATTAAGTTATATATGCACCTAGCTGTAGATATATACTTTTGTGCACCTAAGGATTGCTTCAGGGATTTTCCCAAGTAATGGCCAAAGTGAGCTGGCTCTGAGTTAAGCATGTTCTCATCCCCTGGTCAGGTACACTTTCTATAATTGATTGAAGATAGATTATTGCCATTTCCAGAAGCTTCAGGGTCTGACAGAGCAGATAATGCCAAACAATACAATATCTGACTTGGCTGCTGACTTGGTTATGCTGTTAACAACACTGACCTGCCTCTGGACCTGCCAGATATCCCATCTCAATGACTTCCCATTTTAGACATTCTTGTTTCCACCACTCTCCTTTCAGCCTTGAGGAAATGAAGGTCTCCATCATAGCTGTGATTTCAACCCCTAATGGTGTTTTATCTCAAAGGGTCTGTGATGGATTACAGGATAAAATTGATGTTTACAGTTTTGGACCAGTGACACACATTGAGCACAATAGAAATATTTGCGAGTGATATTTTACTAATTTGTTTTGAGTAGATGTTTATATCCCTATTAAACTAATAAATTTCGAGAGTGTTTAAGGATTTACTTGCCTGATACTTATTAGTTAAGGAGCATACACATTTATTATTTGATTAATTTGATATTGACATTTTAAAAAATCCTCTGGTATTCCACTTGACAGACATTTATTTAGAAATCTTCCATGTCATCTTTGTTACAGAATGTTTTTTCTCTAAATATTCCTGGTCAGACATAAGGCTCTACATGTAGCTAACCATCTGAGTTGTGTGAATCATTAGTGCCGATAACTGATAAACAAACAAACAAATACCATCCTAGGTTTTGAACCTCTTCCATATCTTGTTTGCTGAAGAATAAAAATTCTCTTCGGCACGACTATTAAAACTCCAAATCAAAATAAACAAGTAAACAAGGCTTCCTGAGCTTTATAAATTATTTGATAAACATACTTAATGTCAACTGCAGATGATATTGCTCTTCATTGTGTTACAAATTTCATTTTACGAAAAATTTTACTTTTCGCAGAAATAGCCATAAGGTGATTGAAGTTCCAACTTGCTTATAAATTTAACCAATTGATATATGTTTCTAAAAACTAGGTTGATACTAAATGAAAACTGAGAAGCTTAATGAAATATTCACTGCAATATACATTGCTTTGAACCAGAAAAAAATTCATTGAGTAAATGTCTCTAGGGCATCTCCAGAATTGCATGAAAGATACAAATCTAAACAATCAAGGAGATTTATAATAAAAACTACCTGTGGAGAAAAATATATTATCTAAACCTTACAAAAATTATAATATTCCCAGAGGTCAGGGTTTTTTTTCAATCATAAATTTCAATAAAATCCTAAATGAAATAAAAAGTTTTCAGTTGAGGAAATTCCTAGTAAGTTTCTCTTCTTCTCAGCATTGCTAAAATAAAATAAAATGGAGATCAGGCCCGAGAATCCCCCGAGCAGACACAGCCAGTTAAGCCATGGAGGCAACCTTGACCTTGCAAGATTTGCAAACATAAGCAAAACTTATCTTGAGCTATTTGCTAACGTAAGTAAAACTTAACTTGGGCTATTTCTTGTAAAAATGATTATATTAAAGAGAAATGAAATGTCAGCTCAACCATCAGAAGCTGTCAACTAATTTATAGTTATATAACTAGGGACTTTCCAATGGGATAGACCAAATAGAGTAACTACATAATTGAAACCAATCAAGAATTTTGTTTGCTTTGCTTCTGGTTCACTCTATAAAAACCTTCCTCTTGTGCGCCTTCAGCAGAGGCTGAAGCCGCTTTTAGTTTGGTGCCTCCCAGTTCATCACTGTTTGTTCAAATACACTTTTTGAAACTTGTGTTGTGACTCAGTTTACCTTTTAAAAACACTTAGAAAAAATGTGGATATGTTTAAGCCATAGGGATAGATGCCTAGATTGAATAAACCAATGGCCCCATGTATAACTGTTGTAATTTAAAAGACACTGAGAAAATTTCTACAGATGGAAATCCCATAGTTTCGGTGTTACTCTTGAGCTAGCTCAAGTAACCCAAATATCTTCCACATAAGCTGTCATCATATGGTGCTGTGCAGGTGGCCGGTAACTGGCAATTCCCTGTCGCGCAGCAGCTAAGGCCATACAGAGGTTTTCAGTAAAGTACAAATTGGGACTTGGCTCACTGTAATTTTTTTTTTCTTTTATGAAGAATCACCATGCTAGCCAGATATTTAGAGAAACTTTCCTAAGTGCATTAATTTTCAATGAAAATTTATTAAATGCTAATTATTATAACCACTATAAGAAATACTGTGACAAACAATCTATCATCTCAAGGGAAAAGGAAAATAGCATTGTTAAACAACTCTTGCGTGCCAGAAACCGTACAAGATGCTATAGTAAACCCAGAAAAGGGTGAAGTGGATAATTTGCATGTTTTAGACATAAGGAACACTAGTCTTTGCCTAATGTTAGACTTTTTCATTTGTAGATAATAAGAAATTCAGTCCAAACTTTTTAAAAACAAATGGAATTTAAGAGTTCACAGGTAGAAATTCTGAAGTTAGGATGAGTTCAATCATAGCTGATTTTCGGTCTACAGTAATCAACTCATAATTCTTTTTTTTTTTTTTTTTTTTTTTATCTGACTAGCTCTACCACTTTCTATTTTGGCTTCAAATCCAAACTTTATGTGGTGTGAAAACAGCTGCTCAGCTCTGGATTGCCATTTTCTGAAGGTCTAGAGCAACATAACACAGAAAGTAAGTCTCCTTCCGAAAGTCCTAGCTAAAGTCTGGTTGCAACACATGGCCTCTGCCTGGGTCACATGCTCACACTGGAAGTAATCACTGTGGCCAGAGAGAATTTGAAGAACAATTTGCCTGTGTCTTCTTCAGGTGCTCTACCCCTTCAGTTAGTACGTGAAAAAAACTTATGCAAAAGACACAGACCTACACAGATGTGAATCCTTAGCAGACTAATTTTTTAAAAATAAGTTTATTCCACAGTTTAATTTACTTAGAATCACACTGTAGTAGGTGGTAGGACATGAATTTGGAGCTATATCCTTACTGTTCCAAAGTATGAACAAAAGTATGAGTTATTTTTAAAAAAAATCTTGTGTTTTTGAATTGTATTAAGCTATAATAATATTTATATAGCACAATAGCAAAATAAAACCAAATCTGTATTCAATTTTCTATTGGAATCTGGAATTACATCTGGCATGTGAAACGTTGACATTTAATGAAACCTTACTGAATACATAAATGAAGTGTGCTCACAACTGACGTAAGGTTGCATGGCTTCAACAAGAAGTAAGTTGTCAGGAGAACGCTATCATAAGTGACTAGAGGAACAAGAAAAGTTACATTAATTACAGTACTTTTGAGTTTGGCCAGATGATTGATATAAATTGAGAGGATCTAAATTAGAATCGGAAAGAGAACTTTAGACATAATGAGTAATTAAGTGGAAGCAGGAAAGCATGGGAGCTAATCAGATCACCTTAGCTGGATCACAGGCTGTGTGCAGATCAGTATTAGGAGATAGGGCTGCTGAAGGAGGGCGGTTCAATGTAGTTTGGACATAATTTATAAGCAACGAGAAGTTTAGTAGGTTTTTTTTTTCTTTTTATTGGAGGGTTAGATCCTCATAGGTATAATTTAGAAAAAGGAATTCAGTGGTTCTCTCTTTGGTGAATTTAAGTATGAAGAAAGTGAGAAATATATATATATATATATATATAAAAAAAACAGGAAAGAGGTAAATGTATTTATTTGCAGGGTGAGAGGTAAAGAAGCTCAGCTTAGGGTTGTGTCGGGGAGACTGGAGAGGAACAGATTAACGACCAGACCTTATGAAGTTAGACATGAGCAGACAGCAAAAATTACTGCAGGGTCTACAGTATAGTGCAGACACCACACTATATTTTTTTCTCTCTCCCTTCTGAAATCATTTACCTTTGGAAGAAGAAAATCAAACTGATCTAAGAGATATTAAATACTGTGTTAAAGGTCTCAAAGGAGCTGAAAATCTAATTTCCAACCTAGGTCTGTGTGGTCTCATATTCTCACTGCTGCCTACATCTCATTTAAATGACAGATAATGAAAATTCAAAATGCCAAAGGGACTCCAATTAGGGAAATTGTAAAAAATTTTATAAAAGGTGTCTTTGAGATAGGCCTAGAAGGATTTATTATGCAAAGAATAAAGAAACAAGGTTTTCTGCAAATGAATACAGATAGGCAAGACAATATGGTATAGGTCTGTTGTGAGGAATTGAGTTTTGTTGTAGCAAAAACACATAAGGGAGAGAAGGGAATGTTACAAAGGTAGGCTAAGGATAACTTGTAGAGTGCTGCAGTCATTAGGTTTTATTCTGAAAGTGAAGAAAGAACTCAAATACTATAATGTATTGAGTGGTAAGATTGAAATTGGACAGAATTGAGTTTATATCTGGTTCTAACACTTATTAAGTAATACACTATATGTAGAATAGGGATAAAAATTTATGTTGCTAACAGTTTTAGATGAGGCAGAGCATAAAAATTGCTTAGCTCAGTGTCTGGCATAGAGTAAGTGCTCAATGTTTGTTAATTACTATTAACATATATAATAACCATAATAAAAGAACAAAAATTAAAACTGAGTATTAAAATTAGAAGGCATGTAAATGATAAACTCAGACCTAATTTATAAACACAGACTTTAAACTCTATATTAAAAATAAAAAAAAATAGAGAAATACTTTAAGCAATTATTGTGCATAGGACAACAGGAAAGTTAGAAATTACTGATGAAACTCTGTGTTAGACAATATGAATAAATGGTAGTATAATGTCTCTATTTCCAGTAACTTTCTCACATACCTGGTCTACTTTTCTTTGAAATTGTCATTTATTTCCTACTAAAGTCTAAATTCTTGATTTATTTCCGTACATAACTTCTAAAGTTGCTCTAAGTTTACTATAAAATAGTGCATTTCTGTAAATTATTTACATTATAAACTTACAATAAAAATTGGACTTTATTGTTTATGTTTTTACTTGCATAAATACAGTAAGGAAGAATGCTTCCCTAATGAAGTTGAAATTTTAATAATGACTTTTCAAATCAGAAGAATAAATATAATTTTTTTCACTTCTGTAAACCCAAGTATTGTGGTAGTCCAAAAAATGTTTTCAAGTATTTTAAGATAATAAAAGATGTCAAAACAGATCAATTTAAAATTAGCTTAGTGGAACAAGTATCAAAAGGACTGTCAATATATTTAATATCTTAATTTTATGTTGGCAAGATGCAGGTCAGACTCAGGAAATAAAAAATGTAATAAATAAGTTAATGTAACCTCTATTTTTACAAGCTTTCTGATAAAATGATGCCCTTAAAAGATATCTCTTAAAAATTCATGAAACATAAAATATTAAGTTATCAAAATAATGTACATCTCATATGACTATACGTTGCCAAATGGTTTCTGTTTGGTCTGCATCTGTTTTGTAAAAAGTCATTTGTGTCCAGTAAAATCTCTTTGAATTAGATTACACTGTTTCCTCTTGTGAAAAATAGTTTAGACAGAGGTAAAGATTTTTGTTGTAAAATATTACCAAATGAATTAAGATTATGTGCAAGAAATCATGAAGACATGTTTAGCCAATATAAATATGTGTATATTTATGATCAACTAAAAATATTTCTTATCCTCTTTCAACATAAACTAATAATCTATTTTCAAATTATATTCACATATCAATTAAATGAGTTTATTGAGTTTTGATCAATAATTCTTCAAAAGTTCAACATGTATTTGATATTGATACAGCTTTTTACACAGAAATTAAATAATATATACTTTAATAAAAATATAAGCAATGTTTTCCATCACTCAAAAATGATAAATAATTATGATTTGCATTTTTTAGGAAAAAAATCTACATTATTTTAGAGTTTTCTTGGCTTCAGTTACATAAATTAACCACTACTTTGATAGCATATTGAATCCCTGAATCTTTTTTTGTTTTCAATTGCCATATTAAAAAGAGGAAAGCTGAAACCTATATTAATGCATCCAAAATTTCACAGCATAAAAATAAGCTTCAACATCATAACA
Source organism: Indri indri (assembly GCA_004363605.1). Lineage (NCBI taxonomy): Eukaryota > Metazoa > Chordata > Mammalia > Primates > Indriidae > Indri > Indri indri. Next base: position 7,812 of record RJWJ010001816.1, read on the forward strand.
TAAAAAAGAGTTGCTGTAATTTTTGTACTGTTTTTCTTGAAAATCAGTTGTCAATACATTAAGGAAAATGTATAAATATTTTTTTCATTCACTCCCACCCCCCCAGAAAAAGACAAGCGTTTGGTAAGAAAAATAATAAAAATAGAGAAAAGCAGAAAAAAATAATAAAGTTTTTTTTCTATATTACAGAAAAAAAAAAAACCTCAGTCTAAACAAATACAGACAAAACTTTAAGTATAACTAACCCTAATAAATATTTTTAGGAGTCACTTAACAGTAACTGTCATTTTTATTTCCTCTGAAGCTACCATTTTGAGATACACCAAAGCCTAATAGCATGGCATTTTGTCGTCGCCTAATGTTATTAATACATGCATGTGGTTATGTTGAATACTTTCACTTGTGACAGATGAAAGTTTGGATATAATACACAGCTTCTCCACATATTTAATAATTTAGTGGGTTTCTTTGTTACAATTCATTTTAAAGGCTCCATGACATCCTTTTATATACTTCATGTTTGTCTGAACCATATCTTAAAGAACTCTAAAATCTGACATTTCACTGCATAATTATTTTTCAAAAAGAAAAGCAAGAAATAAAACACTGTAAATAACAAGTAAATGTTAATAAGTGAACATACTTGGATGAAATAAAATAAAATTTAAATGAAAAAAGGAAATGTGTAAATATTCTTGGATTCACTCATGCTAACTAATACTTTCTTTTTTCTACACAGATAGCTATAGTGAAGCTTCATCTACAGATTTGCAACTAAATTTAAAAGATACAAAATATTAACTCAGTTGGATGCACAATGAATGATTTTTACAGCCTCAGATCATTGTGAACATGAAGAACATCAGTGACACCAACGCCGCATATCCAAAGATGGCAGAAACAACTGCCACCACTAATTTTACATTTAAATTAACCTTGCTTTGGTGTTCAAACAAAATTGAAAACTGATATGTATATAAAAGAAGCATTTAGCCACATCCACAAAAAAATTCCAAAATGTTTTGTTGATATCATTAATTTATGCATGTGTTCTCAAAGAAAAAAACATTTGTTTAATAATGCTCCTCTGTTGAGCCACAGTAGGATTCTTTAATTCAAAAGAGAGTTAGTCTGATGTTGTATACTTCCATATTTAAAATTTTAACATTTAAATATAAATGGCATCAAGAAAAATTTCATGAAATCATAAAGTAAGAGGCTATGGTAGAATATGTGTTCTTTTCCTTCAACAGAAAAATAATATATCCATATAACAATATGAAGAATTAGAAACCTCAATATACGTTATCCTTTTCTTTATACAAATTTTATGAGACCTAGTTAATGCTTTATATGCTTGATTCAAAATATTATACTCTACTCAATTAAATATGTGTATGAAATAGCCCTGCGACGTGCACATTAAATTCATCTAAGAAATTGCTTAAGTTCTCACAATGACCTCTGCCCCTCTCTTGTGGTGTGTTAATTACATTGTATCTTAACTTCCGATAGATTTTTTTTATGTATCTTTATTATTATCTGAGGCTGTTTTTATTCCTGAGCAAACAGTCAAATAATCTTTATAACCATATAATTTACTTGTTTAGGGTTAAATAATTTTCATTTACCATTTCCAGCAAACCCAAAATCATATATGAAAAAGAAAAAAAAAAGTAGAAATTTGAAAGTGTGGAAAAAAAGTATAGAAATTTGCTATATATATATATACCACAGCTCTCTCTTAAGTAAAATACTAGGTACTGTCAAATGGACTATCCTGTTTAACTAAACACTTTAAGGATCTCTGAGTGAGGAAACAAGAGCTATTTTACTCTTAATAAAACTCAAGAGTCAGATCTGCAAGGTGGAATGTTTCTAAATTACATGTTATTAGTGCTCCATTGATTTCATCAGTAAAAATTATTGTAGAATAAGCCTATTCAGAGGCTTTATTAAATCCTAGAGCTTATAGTCTGCTAATAAAACCCGTACAAAACTCTTCCTTTTTAAAATAATTAAATCACCGTATTTTAAAAATAGCTCGTTCTTTAAATCCAGCCTCATTTACCTATGCAACAAAAGCATTACATAGCAAATGTGGGCTACTAAAAAAATTAAATGCTCTGTAAAAAGAGTTGATGGTCTATTTGGTTCACCCACTTTGAGTACTTGACTTTTTTCTCACAAGGCTCAGATAGAAAAGAGCACAGTTAACACAGAACAGAGGCTAAGAAGGGGAATAGACAGGAATCTCTTAACTCAAGAAATAATGAAAACACCAAACTGAACACTCAGTGTTTTTCTGTTGAAGCATTTTACACTCAATGTGTGAGCTGTACTAACATGCAAAAGAAGGTTGAAAGTATTACTTAAAAGCAAGCCTGGTAAACATAATGAAAAAAGGGAAGAATGGCATTATCAAAACTCGAAGGGTAGTGTGCTTGCTTCTTTAGAAATACAGTAAGGTGAAGAAAGTTATCCAATGTTTATGTATCCAGTGTTTTGCATCCATATAAGAATTCTGGAAGGTTTGCTAACAATGGTTTGCATGTGCATGTACATACACATACATAAAACTTGATGTATATAGTTCACTTTTTTTTTTTTTTTTTTTTTTTTTTTTGGAGACAGAGTCTTGCTCTGTTGCCTGGGCTAGAGTGCCTTGGCATCAGCCTATTTCACAGCAACCTCAAACTCTTGGGCCTAAGCAATCCTTCTACCTCAGCCTCCTGAGTAGCTGGGACTACAGGCACGTGCCACCATGCCCGGTTAATTTTTTCCCTATATATTTTTAGTTGTCCAGCTAATTTCTTTCTATTTTTAGTAGAGACAGGGTCTCACTCTTTCTCAGGCTGGTCTTGAACTCCTGACCTGGAGCGATTCTCCTGCCTCAGCCATATACTTCATTTAATAAACATTTTATGAATGTCTTCTGTTTTCCAGATAGTGCACAAGGCTCTAGGGAGGTGAGGAGCCCATGAGATAACAGGTCATGACAATCTAGAGTTTGTGTTTGTGTGGAGTGGAGAGGGGGAGTGAAGAATTTAAAACAAACTGGGGAAAGAGGAGGTCATAGTTTCAGAACTCACAAATGTTTCAGACATTTGCTCTTTGAGGCAGAGAGAAGTTTGGTTCCTGGGATATTTGTAATCCTTTTTTTTTGTTAGTTTATTTTTCTTTGTGAGAGGAATTAGCATATAAGGATGAATGGAGTAAAAAAAAAAGGCACCTCACCAAATTGTGACTTTTATGAGATATTCAACTAAAAACCATGTTTTGAAACAATTTTAATTGTTGCTTATCATCCTGAGACTTTATTTTTCTTAAAATGCCATCGAACGACTGATCTTTTCAATTTCAGATGTACTAGGATTTCAATGTAACCAGACAATTTTAGTGCTAAAATTGGATCTCCATACACCTGGCTGGCCCATGAATCAAGTCACCAGATTAGAGTTGTCTTGATATATGGCTAGCCACATATATAATTTTTGCTTTAACAGATTTGATAAAATATGGGGGAAATATACTTTCACAGAATGTTTATTTTTCCCTTGGAGGAGGTTTAAGGAAACATATATCAAACCCAACCCCTTCTTAATCATTTCCTTGCTGTAATATATAACAGAAAAGGAGTGCTATAGACCACTCGCCAGACTGCCAGAGTGGTGTCCCTGCTTATTATGGCAGCTTACTTCATCAGTTGCAGTGGATCTGCAGCCATTGGCTGTGCAGGGATTATGACGGATCCTCAGCTCCTTACTACCCCCAAGTAGATAATTTATCTGCAAGTACCCTTACCCTCTCAGCACTCATTTGGCTTTTGAACATCCTAAGGAATGCGTTCCAGCCCACCCGAATTGTAGAGTAACACCGAGGTGCTCTTGCCATGAAATTCCTACTCAACTTAAAATACTCATTTGAAACCAACATCATCTTGCATTATGGTGTTGAAGAAGGAAGGAATTATGTGGAAACTTTTTGAACACTAGTTGTTTATTCATTTACTTGTTTGTTTACCAGGTCAAGTCCAGAGGAGAAGAGTGTGGGAATCGGCATTTTTAGAATTTTATATAAATACTTGTTGCTTAAGGGTCCCCTATTACTATAATTTACAAATATACTCTATTCACCTTACAGCTTATCATGTAATCATTGACTGAAATAAATACACATGCATATGCACACAGACACACACACCCTGCCAAGAACAAACATTGATATTAAGACACCGCATAATCAACCAATCAACCTGTAAAGAAAATTGACAATAGTAAATATATTAATTTCCTAACTGCTCCATTTCCTCTCAAGAAATAGGAACAATTTAAAGATTAATTTTTTTTAAGAAATGCAACCCAAAGAAATGAGAGAAGTGGTTTGAAATTCCAGGAAATAGGATCAAATGGTGGTGGTGGAGGGGCGGTTTCAAGGGTAGGTAAGCCTTTCCAGGTATCTCAAATAGCATTGCCTATGTTACTGCCTTCTTACTACTTACAGCACTAGTCCTGGAGAAGATACATAAATTCTACATCGTCTCCTTCTTGTACTTACTCTAAGTGTCCTCTGTGCCAAATGGCACTGACATATTTCAGCTAGATTGGATTAAATTTGTTTCTACTTGAACTCTAACTGGAAGAGACAGGAGAAGAGGTGGGAAAGGAATGATTTGTAGGTGCTACAACGGACAGGCTATACATACATCTTTTTTCATCAAATGGCACCTATTTTAAATTGTGTCAAAGGTATTATTTTAGTCAGCGTGAACTTTAAAGGATTTCTACTTATAACCCCAAATAACCCAAATGTTAGCTGCTCCCTTGCAATTGAGGTGAAAATATCTTGCCGTTATCCTCCTTCCAACACTTTTTATTCTTCTCAGGTCAAAAGCTCTGGGAAAGACTTCTGATAACTCTTGCACTTGTCGTAGATTATACTTTCTGGCCTTCCTGGTATCCTGCACTAAGCTTCATCACATTTCCTTGCTCTGAATCACATTGGCCTCCATGTGGTTCTCACTTGCATCGCCCTACTGCCAAAAATAAATCATTCTCAGGAAGGATTATTGAAGAATTTTTGAGGGAGGTTCTACGGAAAAGTTTCATCATTCATTGCTTGATATCTGCCACCTCCTTAGCGTCTCTTCTTTTCTTAATTCTCCTTACCCCTCTAGAATCTTTATACACACATTAAAACAAAATATACCATTACATATCACTGCCAAACCTATTGTGCTTCATTTCTTGCATGCGAATTCTAATAGCACCTGCACAGCAAGCTACAGTGTTCATGCATAAGAAAATTGACATTTACATTTTTCTCTCTTCACAATGCTACCAAAAACAAAATGATCAGTTATTACATGTCCATGCTTTATAAGATTTACCTGCTTTGAGGTTTAACACAAGCATTGTTTTCGAAACATAATAAAATTGTTTTTTAATTACTTTCTAATTTCTTGGCTAATTTCAAAAGATTGACAACAAATCACTGAATCCCCCATGCATTAGCCATATCATTAAAAATTAAGATTAGTAGAATTACAATATTATTAAAATACATCTATTTGCATGTAATGGTATTTCAGTTTAATTTGACAATTGTGTTGTATAATAACTTACTTCTTTGGATACTAATTATAAGCAGAATGATGAAACATTTTGCTTTCCATTTGTACAGCACTTTTTATTTAAAAAGGTAATGAATTATTTCAAATTTTATTAAATTAAATAGACATAATTGATTCTTATAAGAATTACATTCTTTACTGTTAACAGTCTATCTTTTAATTTTACCTATCCATATAATTGTATATAGAGTCTAAATTGAAAGACCATAACAAATTTACATTTCTTATGTCATTGCAAAATATACTACTTTTACACTGCATGATCTCTTCAACTTTAGAACTATAATTTATAACTTATTAATGTCTTGCTGAAGTTTGAGGTTTTTAATTTATTTTTTTTACTGATTTCAAGTCTGGAAATGAGTGTCTAGTTAGTACACATTGACAATTAACTGAAATGTAGAATGAATTACTAATGTGAAAAGTACATCATTTAAAAAATATTAAATGGAGCTAGTTTTGTGTAAATTATCAAATCATAAAATATAAAAACAATTATTCTTACTTAAAAACAGAAAGGTGGAAAAAAAACAGAGTGATTTAACTCAGTACATTTTCCATAAACATCAGAAAATCATCTCTGTTTTATTAACTAAATTTCAAGTTACTTAAAATTTTCCTACAACAATTGGGGGTGGAGGAATTAAACAATTCACACTCTGGTATATTGAAAATATGTATTACAAAGTTTTATTAACCTTTTAAAAATAAACTTTTAGTCAGCATTTAGTCAGTTGTTTTCAAAACTCAGCAAGTAGCTGGAGCTATCTGGGAGACAGGAGTATAGTATATCCTCTCATCTTCCAGGACGTTTCTTTTAGTTAAACTTCCTCAGGAAAGAAAAAGGCAGGGAGTGAAGCTTGGTCCAGTAAACAGCTCAACAGTTTAAAGTATACTTAGATTAAGAACAAATGTAGTATAGCATTAGTGTATCTGCTTATTCCCAGCCTGGGGCTGACATTACTATGGAGAAGGAAGCTACAAATAAAACCCAAAAGGGATATTTTCACTAATAAGTTCTTACTCTATAGGATAAAATAGGAACGGCTGTCTATGGCATAGGTCACATCGCTCATGGAATGGGACATATTTCAGCTGAAATTCTGAATGAGCTGATATTCCAGTCCCTCATTCTCACATATTTTGAACACGAAACCTGGTTCCCTAAAATTCAAATCCCTAAGGCGATTCAAAAAGAATCTAACTTAGTATCTCAAGAATTTTTAAAGTGCCCAAAATTCCAAACATTCTCAAAAAGTGAACTTCCCAAATTGTGTGCAAATCGATTAGTTTTTTAAAGTATAAGTTTATCTTTTAAAATAGATTTTAAATGTTATTTCGGTATTTTTTGTGTATATATTTAATGCATATGGCATGACATTTTGATATGCTTAACTTAATATACAAATACAGAATGAACTTCCTGCTACAAACAAATTAACATACCCATTTTAAAATTCTTAAATTCCTCAGTCCTGATTTACTATACAGACTAAAGCCTGAGAATTTTAAGCATAGAAATAGCAACAACAATAACAAAATAACTGGAGGAAAAAATGAGAAGAAACCAGGCAGGGAAAAATAGACTTTTAGCAAAATTTAGTCCCAGTGTAGATTATGACTAGTCTGGACAACTATTACTGGATAACTTAATACTCAAACATTATTTTATTCTAATCCTTAGAAAGAAATGAAGTATATTGGCTAAGGTCACTATAGACAATGGTGAATGGTGTTGCTGGGACATTCAGGCTTAGATTTGTCTGACAGGAGATACAAATTTTTATTACTGCTATTATTACTACCAGTTCTACACAATTCCTGTGTTCTAGATGCAGCCCTTGCTGAATGCTGGTAATATTTTAGACACTGAGAAATCCAGTACATGGGAAACAGAGTTCCTCACTTGGTACTATACAATCTGGTTTAGGAAATAGTGTAGCATTTTTCTTTCTTCTTTACTTCAGTGCCTATAAGAAACATAAATTAAGTGCCTACCGATTTTTAGGCATTAAGAATAGAAAATCCTGACACTTGTTCAGGAGCTCCTCAGACATTGGAGGTATAAATTATTTGAAATGAAGAGGTAGCAATCTGAGAGAAAAGCAGATTAATGTGATGCAGGGGCAGAGAAAGAAAACTAATATTAATTAAAACCATATTATGTGCCAAATCTTCTGCCTGGTATGGAAATATCTATCCAGCACAACAGGCAGAAAGTAATGCCAGATTCTAAAAAACACAATTCATAAAGATTCAATGTCGGCGACACATATTTAAACATACACCAATTTGGTTAGAAATATATTACATGAAATTTGTAGGAGGAAGACCGTATCAAACAACTCAGGTGTTCCTGATGTGGAATAAATCCTTGTTATACTACAAATGCTTTGCATACTTAACAGCATATATTCAGAAATGCATGTTAGTTTTTACTCCTACCTACCATTCACTGCAGTAATAGGAATAATTATTTTAAACTGCAATGGGAAATTTGATGATCATTCATGTTCATTAAAATGGGTTTTTCTATGTAGATAGAATTGCTATAATTTAATTTTTATCCTTGATGAATTAAGTACTTATAAATAAAGTACTAGCAAAACAACTATGCATTTCACTACAGATCCTTGAAAGGAATAAAGATGCTTAAACGTATCTTCAAGCATACTTTTCAGTCTTTTTTATAATATCTAGAAATAGCTAAAATAAAATTATGCCTTATGTTTTTTCACATTATTTGGATATTTTGCTAATTATAAGCTCCAACTCCAGCTACTTAATAATCATTTAGAGCCTAAAGAAATGCAATGTTCTGACAATATATCAATTATATCTATGCACACAGAATTACTCATAACACTTATTGCATGCAGCCAAAGTCTATACATCTCTGGCAGCTATTTTAACATAATGATACAATTTACATGTTACAGGGGAAAAATATCCCCAAGACAGGCACAATTAAGCCTATTAGTATCTTAGATACTAGACTTTTGCCCCAGGAAATTATATGAATAGTACATTTTAAAAAAAATAAGCAAAGTTGATAATAGTATATTAAATACTGTAATAGGGAATAGGTGAATGGGATAAAAAAACAAGTGTTGCTTATTTAATTGTTGGTTGTTAACAATTTATCAATAACTCGAAAATAAAGGAATAGTTATTAATCATAACAACCAATGCAAATTATATGAAATTTTATTCTCATTGTATAAGTATAAAAAGTTTATATATTCTTTAAATACCATTTCAAGTGGTATCATTTCAGCTCAATGCTGATTTTTTTCAGCTTTTGAGCTAATACATTCAAAACCTAAAAATTATTACTTCGATGTAAATATTTTTCAAATACTGTGCAGTTTCAATAAATTATTTTCCATAAATATGTAATAATTGTGACAGGATATTATCTTTTTAATTACTTTATTGTTGAGTACATAATAGGCATTCCGAAATAATGGTCAATTGATTGACAAATACATCAAACTCTTTGTAAACATACTTGGCTGTGCAAGGAATAATTTATTCTATCTCTATGTGTCACAATTCTGATTTATTAATTCCCATTTTTATTATTGTGAAGTAAAATTTTGCATTTTATTATTCTTACAACTCCAGTTTTTAGATGATATAATTTTAATTTTCAAGTTAATGCAAAGAAAGGAAATACACACAAAAATCAAATAATGGCTCATATAATGTAACTGGAGCAGTTCCCACACATCAGAATTCACTTGAGTAAAAAGACAAAATATCTGTTTGGTTCAGATTCATTTTTAAGATTGCTAAGCAAGTATTTTAAAATTATTTCAATAAATTATCAAGAAACATAACACTGAACTCATGATACACCAAAATTCTTCCTCTTCAAGCATTTAAACCACTTCTATGAAGCTTTGGAGTATTATCACTAGAAGTTAATATTACTTTTTCATCTCTTATAAATTCACAGAAAGATAGAAAAACCCAACATGCTTTTTCAAAATGAAGATTTCAAACATTTCAATTTACTGTACTTTCTAGTACAATTTTATATTAACTTCAATATGACCAAAATAATACAAGAGTGTTATAAACATTTATTAAATACATTTCTATGGCTGTGGCTATTTCATCATGCTAAGTTCAAATGAACACGTCTCCATTTGAGAAGTGATTCTGTCACTGAAATTATTTATTTTTCCTGGAAATGCCAGCATTTTGCAAAAGCCTAGTAAGTAGAATACTAATGATAATTTGGGAAAAATATTATTTGTTAAATTGACTTCAAAAACACAACTGCATCTTTTTATATTCACTTCTCTGTTAGGCATAAAAAAAGCATTTAATGGGAAATTCATCACTAACAATAAATAAAGGTTTATCAAGCAGGTGGGACAAAGCTAAATCATGTGCAATTTAATGCATGTATTTGTTTTATAACTACATCTCTTTATGATTTCACATGGCTGTCTATTAAAATTAGAGAGGAACCTGAAAAATTTTATCACTCAACTTAGCACTTACCTCATGTGAGTGATAATGAGTGTTGTGGTAGGAATGAAAAAATCATCCACTCTGTCAAATTGCTTTCCCACTGGCTGGGTGTGGATTGTGTGGTGCGGCACGTTCCCACTGGCCAGGGTTATTACCTGAACAGAACACATCGTGGTCAGACCTCGACAATGCAGTCATGGAATAGCATGAGCTGTAATTTTATTTAGAGATGAAATGAATCTCTTTCTTCCTGGCAGTTGTTTGCATAAACTCTATTGCCTTCCTCAAAATTAATATATTATTAAGATATTTGCAATTCTGAAATGATTTTGCTTATTTTTAATATAGAAACTTCTGTTTCTTTAAACAAATAAAAATATTATTTTGAACAATGTCAGCTTAAATATAAAATAAACAGACATATAAGCAATTTCTGCATTATAAAAATCTCAACCTTCCTAAAGTGAGAAAAATAAAAGCAAGCATACAGGTGGGATAAGTGAGATATTAGGGCAAAATCCCACCTATATAACATAGCTGACAATATAGGTCTGAAAATTCCAAAATAAATCGTTTAAAATATTTTAGGTTTTAAAAATATTAGAACACATAAAACCATATTTTAAAACTTTTTCTTCATATACATTGATAATAACTGATTTAAGAAAGTTTTAATCAAAGAGGTTTTCTTTTTCATCATTGATTTTTAAACTTTTATAATCTATTAAAGAAAAGATCACTACATTTAAACTTTTTTATTCCTCTTTTCCCATTATGCAACAAATTCTTTTTTTTTTTTTTTTTTTTTTTTGAGACAGAGTCTCACTCTCTTGCCTGGACTAGAGTGCCATGGCGTCAGCCTAGCTCACAGCAACTTCAAACTCCTGGGCTCAAGCAATCTTCCTGCCTCAGCCTCCCAGATAGCTGGGACTACAGGCACATGCCACCATGCCCGGCTAATTTTTTCAGTTGTTTGGCTAATTTCTTTCTATTTATAGTAGAGACGGGGTTCTTTCTCTTTATAGTAGAGATGGGGTCTTGCTCTTGTTCAGGCTGGTCTCAAACTCCTGTGCTCAAACAATCCTCCCACCTTGGCTTCCCAGAGTGCTAGGATTACAGGTGTGAGCCACCATGCCTGGCCTATGCACCAAATTCTATCAGTTCATCCATCAGATTTCTTAAACTTCCATATTTCTTGTTATTGTTCCTGCTGCACAAACATTGTTCTGTGGTAGCCTTTTAAAGAGCTTTCTTTCTTTCCTTCAGTTTTCCCCGTTTTAAATACTTTCTACGTATGGCCTCCAAATTAACTTCTTAAACTACTGACTGACTCTCTAAGTTAAATATTGATCCTTCTTCTAGACCGAATCCTTTTCTTTGGTTTTTATGACAGAAATAAATAACTTTTTTTATTTTTAGGGTCTGTTTTCCTAAAAGGGCAATTTTCTTCATTCAAATGAATAGTTTCATTGAATTCCATTGGAAATTGCCATATTCATTAAAAATAAATAATTATAGCAATCAGGATAGGTTGTTATGATACAGTTAAAAAATAAAACAGAAAATAAAACTTAAAGTCTTAGTGGCTTAGAAATTAAACATTTAGTTTCACACATGGTTACTTTCCCAGAGGGCTTTGGGAGAATATCCACTGTTTTCACTGTTTCCACTCAGCATTCCAAGCTGAAGGATCAGCCACCTAACTTGAGTGTTTCCATTCATAATACATTTCATTTGTCAGAACTAATTACACTGTTCAACCTAACCAAAAAGGGTCCACCATGTGCCCAGAGTAGGAAAAATCCAATGTGTTTGATTAAAAACCTTTAAAAACACTATGCCAGTTTTATTAGTAAAGAATATCAGTGATCAGTGAGAAAGTTGTCATTGGATCCCAGCCATTCATAATAATGTCTGCAAGAATTGAATAAAGGTCAGCAAGAGTGACAGAGAGAGACTTCTCCAAATTGTCTTCCTTTTCAAAGGAATAGTAGAAATGTATAGCACTCAAAGTGCATTTCCATGTATTTCAAATTAATAATGATAGACTAAAGTAGCAATGATAATCCTTACTGAGAACTTGCTATGTGCCGGTATGTGTTCTAAGTAATTTACGGGCATCACAAAATTTAATATTCAAACAATGCTGTAATGTATGTATTATAATCCCGACCTTACTGACAGATGAAAAATACTTCATTACACTCAAAGTGTTAGTGTCTCTTTTGTGGCTTGGCACAGTCCTAAATTGTAATAAAATACAATGCCACCTCCCTAGTTCTCCTCAGTTTGGACCTTATTCCCTGATGGTTCTAGATTCTTCATGCTGCTGGAAAAGAGTGAGTCACTTGAATTGCCAGATTCCAGACAGAAATGACTAACTGCAGGAACACACGGGTAAATCTATAATGTACCCTAACCAGGATGTCCAATTTTGCAGCAACCCCTGGCTCATTCCTAGTGGCATCCTGCTTCTGGGCTCTGAAGGTGAGATGCCTTTCACAAACCCACAGCCTCTGCCTCCCGTTGTCAACCCACCTGGCTGGGGCCCAATTCCTGACCAAAAATAGCAAACTGGAAGAACTTTATTTAAAATTTTCTTGGGGATATTTTCTTCTCTGATTGCTGTGCATTTGATAAGACATTACATACCACTTGTAAAACTGTGCAGTTGTAGACTCATCATTATTTTTAGAACAGTATTTCTTAAATTTTTGTAAGACATAGATGACTTTAAAATTAGAAAAAAACTACTATAAATCTTTCAGAATCTATCTATCTGAGGACACTAATTGGAAAATCATTGTCTTATATATATAAAATTATGACACTTTGAGTTTTTATTAATTAGTTATACATATCTCAGAAAATACATATTTTGCTTTCATAATTGACAAAGGTATATAGATTAAATTATAATCAAAATGAAAACACAAAATAGAAAGATAAGTGGAGCTTTCTGATCCTTGATACTTTTGCACTTTCAAGGATCAGTGGGTACCATTATAAGATACACTATAGTAGAACAAAAAAGTTACTTCCTAGCCTTCAAAAACTGGCACCAACATCTCCATCTAATCTAATTTTTAACATTATGGCAGAGGAACACTATGGCCAAAGTGAGGGCTTGCTCATATTTTTGTTTTGTGTATTCAATTTCTCCAAAGGAATATTTGCTCCCTTTTTCAAACATATCCTAAATCCCATTTCCTTTGTGGCTGTTTCCTGATAATCCTGTTGGAAAACAAATATCCATGAATATTTTTACATTTCTGCAAAGTCAGGTCTTTCTGAGCAAAGAGCATTCGCAAACTTGGTTAAAGGATGGTAACATAGCAAAAAAGCCTTAGAGGCTAGTGACAGCGTATTGCTCCTTAGAGATTTCAAGAATTATCTCCTTTGAGCCAACTACTGATATTCCAGGGAACTGACCTAGCCCTCCTCCTTCAGGAGAAGATTTTCATACATTCCAGAGTCATGATGATTATCTCTCCAAAGGGAAGTATGTACTGATATGTCCGCAGCCTAACAATAACTTGAGAGACTTAATGGTGCAAATGTGTTGGGCATTCAGGATAACATTAGTCCCTCACCACATGACCCGATATTGATTAGGGTTGGAAAATAAACACTAATATCCTCCACAAGCAAGAAATGGTCTATTCTCTGATCCAGCAAACCTGCGTTTCCTATTAGTCTGTTTGTCTATTTATCTATCATCAGTCATATATACTTATTCATATATATATACACACACATAAACATTATGTAAATAACTCTTTTTAGATATACTTTTTAAGAATACTTCTCAATTTCTACAATTTATTTTATATTATTAAGGTGTGATACTTATCTTTCACTCCTACTCAGCAAATTTTAAAAAAATTACTATATTCTATTAGCACAAAATGTTTTATTAGGCATCCAGAGAAAAATGAAGAAACTATTTTTAAAATGAATAAATAATGTCTAGGAAGTTACTTAAAACCTCTATGAAGCCTTTTTCCTCCCACGAAATATGAAAAGAATTTGTCTAAGCTATTTTGTGTAAAATATTGCAACACTGGGAAAGTTGTTAATCTATCCAAGCAGCAAGGACCAAAGGGAGGGGAAGGGATGAATTCTGAAGAAAATTATACATTAAAAATATATGTAGCTTTATTCTTAAAAAAGAAAAGAAAAAATGTATTTAAACTTTAAAAGCTATGTTTATCTTAAAGTTAACAGTATTAAAATAATTTATAAGAATAATTTTTAAATCATATATATTTATCTGTTTTATGTATTTTATCAAGATGATACTTAAATTCAAAATCCCAAATAACTAGACCCTATCAGTGATTGTGATAGAGCATTCTAACAGTGGCCCACTATGAAGACTGTGCTTCTCCCATCGAGAGACTGGCTCTATCGCTCCATCCCCTTGAGTCTGGGCAGGCAGTGTGGCTGGCTTTGATCCATGGGATGTGGGAGAAGAGACTTCATGTGAATTTTGAAGCCTAGACCTTAACTGGCCTTGTAGCTTCCATTCTCTTGTAACCTAAAACCGTTACACTTGAAGATAACAATCTAGAGGGTTGAGTGTCACATGCAAAATACCCAGCTGAACAACACAACCATGGCATAGACATAGGGGTGAGGTCATTTTGGACTCTCCAGCTCCAGCCAAGTTATCGGGTGACTGGAGCCCATGAGTGCTCACAGATCACATCAGCAGAACTGTCCAGATGGCCAAGTCACAGAATTGTGAGTTATAAGTCATTCTTTAGTTTCGTTTAAAACCTTAAGTTTTGGAGTGGATTGATTTGCAGCAATAGATAACTGCGATACTGTATTATAGTTCAGATGTTTCAAATGATGCATATTTCTAGTGATTATAAAATGAACCATCATTAAGATAGCTACATTAAAGTATTTCATTTCAATAAAATTTTGTTTGTAAGTTAAATATTGCAATACTGAAAATACTTCAGAAATATTAAAAATATTAATGACAACTGATTAAAAATAAAATTATTGCATTCAACAGACTTTATTAAAAAATGGTTAGAAGTTAATGATTTAAGGCCTTGTAAAGAGAGGTATATTGAAAGAAGTAGTATAATCATAAGGCAGTGACATCATAGCATAAACGCGTTTTCAGAACCAAACATTCCTTCCCACACCCTTTCTGTTTCTGCTTAAACTTGTAATTCCAAAAATGTAAAGACTATACCAAAGGGTCATGCAAAATGCATACTTTTTCTATATCTGTGAAGATCTTACATAAACAACTTCAAAGCAGAAGTAAATTCCACAAGAATAACACCACATATTCTTCCATTAAAAATGAGCCTGTGCTCAGATAATAAAAAACTATTTGTAGAAAAACAGATCTGCTTTGAGTGCTTCGAGGCTTTCACCATCTAATTCTCTTGGTCTCTGTCTTACCTGCCCTACCAAAATTGTTGAAAGGTAAATCGTGACCGTTTTTTCCTAAACGCATCAGCTTTGTCACCATAGCTATTTCTTTTTGCATATAAATATAACCTTTAAGAAATATGACCTATGATTTTTCCCAATCCAAAAGTACTTTAGTATCAACTTTTCTGCCACTTTTCTATACATATATAGTGGTGATTAAAGCTACAGTCCTCGCATGAAAGCTATCATTGTTAAATTGTTATAAATACCCAATGAGATATCTAAATATCTAAATATTCTGATATGTACTTACCTGTAGTGTTGGTGATATCTTCTCCATGGTGCCCCAGCTTAGCACCCAGACCTGATCATGCGATTTGTCATAGTGTAATTTCACTGGGACAGGGTCTGTGCTCACTGCCTGAAATAAATAAGAGTTGAAAAAAAAGTGTTTTCAGACTAGAATATTAGTTGAAAACTAGGCCAGAAATTATGGCAGATTCTAAGAATTTAGATGTCAGATCAAAAGTTTACTTTGCCACTTATCTAGTTTTCTAAGCCCTTATTTGATCAATTTGGAAATAGCATACTTTATTCAAACACAGTTTTGTTCATTATTTGCACAATTTTATACAGACTTATGTTCACTTATTACCTATGCAAATGTTGAGTTAAGGGGATGCTATTTAGAATCTCAAGATATAAAAGATTAATATGTTCATTTTAATCAAGTGTTAAATGCAGGTGAGAGCTACATTTATACCATTAAGTTTTTTCTATCTTAATGCTGGTTATGAGATTTTACCATTTATAATGTTAAAATGCCAACAATCCCATATGTGGTATAACTCTAAAAGGGGCAGCCTTGCAAAAATAACAGGTAAATATCTAATCCCACTATTTCCGCAGTAACAATTGAAGATCAATCCTATGAGTTCTCTCTCTTAAGAGGTACCCTGGAGAAGTTCTGTTTTGCACAACTTCTGAAAAGAGCTGATGGGATGGAGAAGAAATGTAAATGTCTCTCTTTCAAAATTGTTTTTTGAAAATCTGCTTTTTTACAGTCTAAAGAGCTCCTGAGCAAACAGCAGGGTACAAGTGCCAGGCCTCAACCATATCAAAAGGACAGAGTCACATCTCCTGTGATAATCCCTTCTCCAAGGAAAGGCAGGGGAGCCAACTCTTGGACTTTCACATCCTCACAGTTTTTGTTATCTACCTGCCACCAAGAAGAAGGGAGCTGATGCGGCAGTTTCTCAACTGTACCTGCAATTTTTACAACCCCCTTTAAAAAGCCTCAATAGCGGGTTTTCCAGGTCAGCACATTCTTCCTTTTCCACCTCTGTGCTGGTCTTCCCTCTGCCCCAGGGAAAAGTAAATAAACCTCTTCTTTCTGTCCTAATCTTTGGAGAAATCTTTCTCAAAACCTTTGTGCACTAGCATCTCCACCCTAACTATGCTAATAACTGATTAGCTAATTTACTTTCCTTAGTGAGAAATCCAAAACCACAGAAGAAAAAATAAGCATTTTTTTCCACCATGCTGGCTATGGTAAATGTGTTTTTGTACTAATATTTATAATATATAGCATTTACTTAAAGCCCAACTCCCAGAAAACAAATTGCTGCCAGGAAGTTATTTCACTCATCGTAATTTCAAGCTATTTATATTAGAAGCTAACACTATTTAAAAGCAATTTCCTATAGTAGGTACTTAGATATATTTTCTAATTTTATAACATAAAACAAATTATATTCAATAAAACAATCTTTATCCAATATTGAAAGCATTTCTTCCCAAAGCTCAGTTAAATATCCTTAGAGAATTTTCTAAGTACTGATTCATAATGTAATGTTCTCAATGTGGTTAATAAAAGGCAAACTAAAGTTGTGGTTGTGTTAGGTAGTTACTGAGGGATTCCAGGTCTCCTAGGGATGAAAGTTGTGCCTTGCCTTGGTGCAATTGCCCCACCTGGGAAGAAGGACAAGGGTGGGCCCCAGTCCCACATCTTGGTCCTGCCCCACCTTAATCCTGTCCAGAGTGACTGTCATACCGGGGGTAAGAGGGAACACCCTACGAATCTGCCAATCGGAACTTAGCATGTCAATTGCAAAAGAATGCAGAGGACTCTCTAGCCCACGGGCCAAGTAGCATAGGTACCACAGTCTGGAAAGTGACCTAGAAGAACCCACATGCATAGGTAGACTCAGGTTATACAATTCCCAACTGTCCAATCAAAGTGGTTCCATGGTGACATCTGAGCCACAAGGAGGTCCCAATCCGGACACCATAAAACAAGACCCAGACCATAACCAAGCCCTTCCTTTTGCTTTCCCTTTGCCGCGACGATGGGTCCAGTCATCATCTGAATCACGCTCTGTAAACCTCTATCTTGCTCTTGCTCTATCCTATCTTTCTCTCCTCAATAAACCTCATTTTCACGCTTGCCTTACTTTGGTGTGTCTGGTCATTCTTTAGCCATGAGCACACTAAGACCCGATATTTCAGACTAAAACCTGACAGTTGGACATATAGAAATTCATATTTGAAGTTAAATGTTGGCAATTTAGTTTTACTAACGCATCTCTTTTCTAAAACCATGCCCTTCATTTTGCCTATTTAAAATTCTCGATATTATTGGATTACTGAAGTAACTATTGGGTTTCTGAGGAGACCTATTTAAACATTTTTGTATTGGTGTCTTCACTCCTTCTTTCTGATTAACACGGTCAGGGTATCGCGGGCAGCAGTGAAGGGAAGGTGGCCCGCTTGTTGAGCACCAGCAATTTAAGACAATGATTAATGCCATTGCCCTTTGATAGATACTGTGTCCCAGCCTCTTTGCATTGTAAAGATTAATACAGTTCCTGCTTTCTGAGAATGATACTGCATTTCATCAACAGAGATGATAACAGGAGGAGACTTCCACCACACTTCCCCTCTCTTCTTGTTGTGAATGCTGTCATATGAGAATATTAAGCCTCGATTTTCCAAAACCATTTTGAGGCCTTGAAGCTATACGCTGAAAGAGAAAAAGTCAACACTTTGAAGATGCATGAGGAGAAAAGTAAAAGGAGACTGACTCCTCAGTAATAACCTCGAGTTGCTGCACGAACCTAGAACAGCTATCTCTCTATTTGATGTTATTTAGGTAACTAAATAGCTTTATTGCTTAAGCAATAGTTAGTCTGGTATTGTGTTAATTGTATGCAAATGGATGTTTCATTTCAATTTGTTCTTGTACTAATCAATAATTTCAATGCCTGTATAACAAAAGAGCCATCATTAATCACCACATTAATGACAAAGAAATAAGATTCCTTTGATTTTTAGCATTTTTCCCCTTTATATGTTAAACTTGATCTATGTGTGAATACAACAGTCAGCCTAATTTTGCGTGGAGCTTAAAATAAAATAATCTTTATGTCTTTAAAATGTTAAGGATAAAACAGCTCAATGCAAACAACAAAAGCAACAGTAACAAAGCTCCATGGTTATTCAATTGTAAGAATATTTTATAAAGTGAGCAAAGGTCTGTAAGTAACTTTAAGTATCAGGAAACAATCTGAATGAAAATTTCCAGTTTGTCCGTGCTCACTAGCTGCTTTTCTTTTCACCAGGCATACAACATTTCAT
Source organism: Indri indri (assembly GCA_004363605.1). Lineage (NCBI taxonomy): Eukaryota > Metazoa > Chordata > Mammalia > Primates > Indriidae > Indri > Indri indri. Next base: position 26,968 of record RJWJ010001816.1, read on the forward strand.
AGGTTATGTTAATACCCACATTTAATGTGATAAGGAAACCGAGGCTCAGTCTTGCCAGGGGTTCTCCAGCCAATGATCGGGACAGCTGGGATGTGATAGTTTGTGTTCCTCCCCAGTGTGGGAACCTCTCTGTGCATGAAAGTCCCTCCCTCTTAGTTAATTGATAGTTTAATTCCTGAGAATGTCTAAATATGTTGTCCTCTTATTTACCTCTCACATATAAGAAACAATCTTTTGAGTCTTTTTCCCCTATTGGGGGATAAAAAAACCCCTGAGCGGCTCAGATACATGCAGTATCATCTCTAGAAGCAGCACAAGCCTAATGGAGAATCATGGAGAGTCACTATACATCATGTTTAATGAGCGTGTATTCTGAAGCAGGTTTCAAATTTTGACTCCTTCACTCACATCAAAACAATTATAATAATAATACTTTAAGGAAGTTACTGAACTTTTCTGTGGCTCAGTTTCCTTTTACAATAAAATGGGGAATATAATATACCTACTTCAAAGGTTGTTGCGAACATTAGGTGAGAGTACATATAAAGTGCTTAGGGTGTGCTTGGGGAATATTAAGCACTACAGAAATACTACTCATACTATTGCTACTACTATTAGAAAAACTAATTTAATGAGAGGTATTTTCATAACTATTAGCATCATAATGTTTTAAAGTTTGATGTGCAATACTCAAATAAGAGTCTTATTTGAAGAAACTGGGACCTAGGAGAGAAAATAAATAAACACTGTCTCTGTCCTTGAAAAATTTCAGGCTAGTGGGTGAAAGAAGCACTTAAAATAAGTTAATGTGTATCACAAAATAAAAATAATGACCAAGTGTTATGAACACTCAGAGGAAGAAGTGCAATGCAGGATGAAAGATAAGGAAAGGAGGTAATGTTTTAATCGAGCCTTAAAGTATGAATATTTTTATGAATGAGAAGAAAGAGACTTTTTTGAAAAGTTAATTTATGTAAATACTTTCCAGGCAGTATCAGAAGGCAGTTCATGATTAACTGCCTTCAAATAAATTAATATATATGTACCTGGAGGAGGAACATATCAATCAATTTTCAAAGTGACTTCAGACTGTTAAAAAAATGTCTGTTCAATGATCTCCAAAAGTTTTGAATATTTTTTTCAGCATTTCCATAATTTTTTACTAAATTCAGTTGTTTTGGTGTTTGATTATAAAAGTTCACCAGAACTGAAAAACACATGCAGATAAAAATGGAGAAAAGTAATGTGACATACTTTATTTGGAAAAATTTTAATTCTTAAGAAAAACCTATTTATAAGTTTTCAAGCAAAATATAACACATTTTACAGAGGAAACATTTATATGATTTTCATCAACAAAATCATATAATAATGACAGAAACATTTCCAAATGACCATCTTTAGGATAATCTTTCCATAATCCAATTTTTAGTCAAAAACTAGGTATGTTTCTACTAATATCATCAGCTTTTGGAAGGGATAAATTAGGTATTGAATTTTACACAATATATCCTAGTATACTCTTGAAATTTACTTTATAGGATAAGTAAATTTAAACTATTTGCTTTTTGTAAAACAGAAAGGCAGTATTTTGACACTTTTTAAAACATTTCTTGCCACAGGGAAACCTGCGGGCCTCTGTGTCGTAAAATAGTATAAATGTTTCTCCACATTCGGGGCAAATCCCTTGATTTCTCTCTTTTCCCACACCTTGCATCCTCAGGAAATGCAATTGGATCTACCTTCTGAATGCTGATGGCTTCGCAACATTTCTGCTATCATCATGAACAGAGTCACTATCATCTCTAACCTCACTGCATGATGTCTAACTCCTAACCTTATGCTCCTTAATCTAACTAGATTTGTCAGAGTGATTTTTTTCTTTTTTTAGGCATTAAGCAAATCATGTCACTAATCAGCTCAAAACACTACAGGATCTTCTCTTAGGGTAAAAGTGAAACGTCCTTGAAATTACTATCAGGACTTCCCCGATCTGACACTCTCCAGTCTTCTTCTCTGACCTCCTCGCCTACTCCTCTCTCCTTGATATCTCCAACACAGAAGCTCTTGGCCTCATTTGCTGTTCATCCAACACGTCAGTCACACTTCTGCTTTCTGGGGGGCCTTTCCCAGGAAAGGTCTTACCCTGTATATCCCAATGTCTGCTTCCTAGACATCTTTGCTCAGAACTCATCTTCTTAGCCAGGCCAGTTCAACCACTATTTAATAATGTAACCCACCTCCACTTTGTGAATGTCCCTGCATCCTTAGCTTTCCCAAGCCTGCCTTGTCTTCCTCTACCATTTTACCTTTTCCAGGAACATTTACCAACATATCAAATAATTTGTGTTTTAGTATATTTTATTTTATCGTCTGTCTCCATCCAATAGGTTCTAGGCTCCAAGACAGCTGGCTTCTTGCATTTGTTTAGGTCAATGATATAACCCTGCAGATCCCAACCCCTGGGCCTCAGACAGGTACCAGTCCATGGCTTGTTAGGAACAGGCCGCACAGCAGGAGGTGAGCTGCGGGAGAGTGAGTGAAGCATCATCTGTATTTACAGTCCCTGTCACCCATCGCACCCAGATGGGACTGTCTAGTTGCAGGAAAACAAGCTCAAGGCTCCCACTGGTTCTGCATTATGATGAGTTGTATAATTATTTCATTATATATTACAATGTAATAATAATAATAGAAATAAAGTGCATAATAAATGTAATGTGCTTGAATCATCCCAAAACCATCACCCCCCACTGTAGTTTGTGGAAAAATTGTCTTCCGTGAAACTGGCACCGGGTATCTAAAAGGTTGGGGACTGCTGACTAGCTTGTGCTCTGAGACTAATACATAATAAATAGCAGTATTCAGTTTATAATTATATTAATAAATTACAAATTTACTTAATTGTGCAAAATGAGTTGTAAAGTTGTTTAGTATGTCAACTAATTACTATTATTAAGATCATTATTATTATTTTACTTAACAAAAACAATTATACCCCTGCAGCAGTCTTATTATACATCCAGGTTTTTCTTCTGATTATTTTATAAATATAAATCTTAAAACATTGAATCTTCCTTACAATCTTTTTGTGGAAGATAACTGTGGTTATCCCTTTTGTGCAGACCAAAGAAAACAAAAGCCCAAGTGTACCGCCCATGTGGATCCCTCCCTATGATAAAATTCCCACTCTCCTCTCAAGATTCTCATGTCCACTGTATGATAGCTGACCAGCTAACCTACAGATGAATTCAGGCCTTCGGTATTGGTCCATATATTAAATGTATATACAATGAAATGTGATTCTTTTTTAAAGATAGAAAAGAAATATAAATAGATGCCAGAGGATTCTCTTCCCATAGCTAGTCATCTTTTATCTTCCTTGGGTTGCACATGCTCCACTTTGGAGACCATTGGTGTACACATATTTGGTTTCTGCAATCACCATCCATTTAATTCAGGAAAAATGATACAAGTTAAATATAATATTCAGGAATACATGATTAAGAAAAGGCATTGTTTATGTGCTTTTCTTTCACCTCAAAATTGATGGACATAGAATGTTCATTTATTGCTTAGTATAATTTGCATTTGACCACCAATATTATTTTGCTAGAAAAATCGTTTTCAAACTCTGCCTTGAGAAGTCTATGGAAATGACACTTCTACTTTTAGCTGGTGATTCGAACCCCATCATAACAGAAAAAAGTGATTAGGTTTGATCTAGTGAATGATTCTGGAAGCTTTTATTTACATAAATGGTCCCATTACTGTAGGTTGGAAAGTTTTCTCCTAGGCAATAAACATTATTAGATGTTGCGCACACAGTAGCTCTTGCTTAGCCTGGTGATATTCAGACTATTGAACCACAATCCTTCTTCTGAAGTTTTACTGAACTATTAAACATTTTCAGAAATAGATTTCAAATAATAATATTTTGCCACTTTACTAAATTAATAATAATGATGTATATATTCAGATTCTAAAATCCACATTTCTTAATTTCTTATGTAAATATTGTTTTGAGAGTGTTACGTTATCATGATGAATGAACTTTTATCCCAACCCTTTGTAAAAATATGTTAAAATACATGGTATAATAATAAAAATTTAAGTTTTTATTTTTTGTAGCTTTAAAAAGATACTGATAAAATCATTTTTCTTTAACTTTTTAAAACATTAAGAATATGTTTTACTTATACTATGAGATTTTTGATTCCTTTTGTAGCTCTCTAAACCTTAACTCCCTCATAATCCCAACATACAGAATGTTAACAAATTCATAATATTTCTTGGGGGAGTGCAACAAATACTAAAATTTACAAGCTGTGATACCCTGGTCATGGACTACTTGTATCAACTTCTAAAGATGAAATACTGATAACAGCAACAAAGATATGCAGAACTCAGTCTTAGTCTTGACATGAAGGAACAGTGAAGCGCAGCTTGTTTATCAGTCTGACAAGGAAAGTACCAGCTGGCTAATTAAGCGAACTTAATTTAAACTAATGATGTGGTTCTCAAGATAATGTCCTAATGGCCTGAGGAGACTGCTGATGATACTTAAGAATACTCCCAAGGTGTTACAATAAGCCCCTTCTGCATCCAAGCAGAACCTGGTCTCACTCCATAGAAGACAAAATGAGATCAGTTGTTTACTAGTTAATCTTTAATGCTACAAAATATCACCTGTGCGCCATTCTTCCAAAAACGTTAATGGTAAGAAAAGCGATAACTGAAACTATTTGACATTTAAACCGACACTTAGTTTATAGATTCTATTAAAAAAAAAAGTGACCTTTACTTTTTAGCTGCAGATAAAAATGATATAGATGTATCCACTGAAAACAAGTACACCAGTGATCCCCTAATGCTAATAATTTATCACAAAGTCTGTAAAATCTTATATTGCCAAGAAAATATTTGTTATTTTAATGATAAAATGTAACGTGCAGTTTAAATTTTAAAAAATATTTAGTCCCAAAATGCACATTTAATACCTAGACAAACACATGCAAAAGTCAGAAATATGATTTTATAGATGAGATCAGTATAAAACACTAGGGACCTACTTTAATTAGGTTGAATAAGAAATCTTGGAAGATTAAATGCAAATAAGGGTAGCATTACTTTCTTTTGTATTATTATTTTCTTCAAGAATAAGACATTTTGCTTTTGGACTTCATTGTTCCATTTCTATACCCCTGCTACACATAATTCTATAGTATATTCTATAATATTTGGAAGATAATTAACTGAATTTTGATTATAAGTATCACTCTTAATTGCCTCTGTATAATATGCTTGGGTTATATAAAAAATAAGTAAGCAGAAACATAGCATACCAAATGGAAGTAAAACATCATTTTACAAAAAGGGCTAACTTCTAATCTGGGTTCATTTGACAAAAGTGGCCAAATTAAGAAAGGATATTTTACACTTTACAAAATTAACTTTGTACTTTGCAGTTCACTGTAACTTAAAAAATGTCTGACATCTTTGGATATAAATAAAACCTTAAGTCACAAGTAAAGGGTTTTTTTAAATTTAGTTTTTTAGTAGGTAGAAATATTCTTTAAGTAGTTTTCAAACTTGCATTACTAGGATTATTAATTTATAAAACAGGGTACAATATCCATGTCTGTAAAATCTGTCATTTCACATGTTTTCGAATTAGGGAAAGCTTTGAGAGAATTTAAAATTCTAACAGATGAAGTATTTCCAAGTATAAAAATAGAGTCATTAGCATATTAATAATTCACCTTTAGGCATGTTCTTTTGAGGACTAAAATTCACATACTACTAAGGTAATGTTAAGGTAAATATAAGGATGTGCTTTTCCACCCAGCAGGTAGTGAAGTTATGAAGTGCACAGGATGAAGTTATATATGGTTGCAAAAAAGAGAGCTTAGATAAATTCAAAACTAGCAAAATTCAAATTTTTTCAGGTAAATTTATGCATTTTAGTGGCATATATCTAAAATTTGAGGTTGATATTTACAGTCAACAACAAGTTTCAAAAAGTGGTTTTCTTGTAAGAAAGAATACCACACTGAATGTACCCTGTATGGAAATGTTTATTTCATAACTAAGGTGATCTCTAAATTTTTATAGATGAATGTGGCACAGAATAGCCCAAATTACTGTAGCTTTGATTTCACTCTCCTTCTTTCCAGCAATGTATTAAATAGCCCTCATAACTCCAAACCTTTTTTTAAAATTTATAGAAGGGCGATAATCACCTCCATCACACACCTCTCCATAGCCAAGTGAGCAACCCCCACTACACAGCACTGTATCTACATTTTTGCTCTAAGGATTAAGTTCCCATGTTTTTTCTACAAAAGGAACATGCTTGACATGTTGTTTTTGATTCCTACTGTTCTCCAAATGGAAGGCAGCTATAGAAAGTGAGGCAATAGTGCTGATAAATGGTGGTATGAGGCAGAATGTATCAAGAGAAGGTGAAGATTTGTCTTTGAGTAGAATGTCTGAGAATAAACAGTGACTATGAGAAAAAAAATCCGAATTATTGTGTCAGGCCTAAACTGGGTTTTTAGATTGCTGTCAACAAGCCATCTCTGAGGATATTTGGGAGATACTCTTCTTCCTAGAGAAGGTAGAAAGAATGAAACAGGAAGTCAACCACCTAGTCAATGAAGATACATATTTTTAGATTACTAAATCTCATCAAACTGCCCGCTAACATGTTGCTTTTAGCATTTGGTAGAACTTTTATCTCTAAAATCCTTGGGGAGAGAAATTTTTTGTTTAATAATCCTAGATCAGTTCATTTAATCAGTCAAAAGGTATTCTTTGTTTCTTCTTAGGTTTCACGTTATTAACTTATATTTTTTCTTTAATTTGGTCTTTCCCACTCTTTTCAAAATTTGCTAGAATGATCTTTAACATTTTCTTAGTAGCTTTTATTCACTACAAGAATGTGCTTGTATCTTTCTTTATTTAATGTTAGTAGTGATAATTGCGATTTTTCTCCTTGTTCTTTGCCAAAATTCCCTAAGATTCATCTACTTGATTAGTCTTTGTTCATTTTTTATTGTAGTAAAATATACCTAACATGAAATGTACCATATTAACTAATTTTTGCTCTGTTGCCCAGGCTAGAGTGCAGTGGTGTCATCATAGCTTACTGCAACCTCAAACTTCTGGGCTTAAGGGATCTGCCTGCCTCAACCTCCCAAACAGCTTGGACTACAGGCATGCACCACTACATCATGCTAATTTTTCTATTTTTTATAGAGTTAGGGTCTTGCTATTTTGCTCAGGTTGATCTCAAACTCCTGGGCTCAACAGATCCTCCTGCCTGGGCCTCCCAAAGTGCTAGAATTACAGGTGTGAGCCACTGCGCCCTGCAGATCTTAACCACTTTTAAGTGTACTTAAATATATTCTTAATGCTGTGCAACCATCATTACTACTCTATACCTCTTTCTGCCTTACAAAACTCAAACTCTATATCCATTAGACAATAATTCCCTATTTTCCCTTTCTCCTTAGCTCCTGGAAACCACCATTTTATTGTCAGTCTCCATGATTTTGATTCCTCTAAGTAGCTTACATAAGTGGAATCATACAGTGTTTGTCTTATACTGACTTATGTCACTTAGCATAATGTCCTAAAGTTTCATCTATGTTGTGGCATATGTCAGAATTTCCTTCATATTCCATTGCATGTATATATCACATTTTACCGATTCATCTGTTGGCAGACACTTAGGTTGCTTCCATATTTTAGCTGTTGTGAATAATGCTGCTATGAACATGGATGTACCAATATCTAAAATCCAACTCTCAATTCTTTTGGGTATATATCTAAAACTGGAATTGCTGGCTTACCTGACAATTCTATTTTTAATTTTTTCAGAAACCACCATATTGTTTTTCACAGCAGCTCTCTCATTTTATATTTCTTCCAACAATGCACAGGGTTTTATTTTCTCCATATCTTTACCAGTATTTGTTATTTCTGTTTGTTTTACAATAGCCGTCTTTATGGGTATAAGATGGTATCTCATTGTAGTTCATTTGTATTTCCATAATGATTAGTGATATCAAACATCTTTTTATGTGCTCATTGACCATATGTATAGATTCTTTGGAGAAATATCTGTTGAAGTCCTTTGCCAATTTCAATCCAGTTGTTTATTTTTTTGTGGTTCAGTTTAGGCATTCTCTATATAGTCTGGATATTAATCTGTAACAAACCTAAATATTTATGCACCTAACACAGGGGCACCCAGATTCATAAAGCAAGCCCCGCTAGATCTAATGAAAGTGATAAACAGCAAAATCATAATTGCCAGAGACTTCAACATCCCACTGACAGAACTGCACAGAACCTTCAAGAAGAAAATAAATAAACATTGGGCTTAAATGGGACCCTAGAGCAAATGGGCCTAACAGACATTTACAGAACATTCTACCCAAACACTACTGAATATATATTCTTGTAAGCAGTACATGGAACATTCTCTAAGATTGATCATATATTAGCCACAAAATATGTCTCAACAAATTCATAAAAATGGAAATAATACCATGTGTCTTCTCAGACCACAGTGGAATACAATTACAAATCAACTCCAACAAAAACACTCAATTCTACACAAAGTAACGGAAATTAAACAACCTACTGCTGAACGATGATGGGGTCATGGAGGAAACTAAGGGGGAAATCAAAAATATTCCTTGAATTAAATGGCAAAGGGGACACAAGTTATCAAAATATGTGGGATTTAGCAAAAGCAGTCCTAAGGGGAAAATTCATTGCCTTAAATGCTTACATCAAAAAGACAGAAAGATCACAAATCAACAATGTAATGAATCATCTGAAGGATCTATAAAAGGAAGAGCAAACCAATCCCAAACCAAGCAGAAGAAAAGAAATAACCAAGGTCACAGCAGAACTAAATCGAAAACAAAAAAATAATACAGAAGATTAATGAAACAGATTGGTTCTTTGAAAAGATAAACAAAATTGGTAGAACTCTCACTACCCTAACCAGAAATAGAAAAGAAATGACCCAAATAAGCTCAATCAGAAATGACAAAGGAGATGTTACAACTGATATCACAGAAATACAAACTATCATCTGTGAATACTATAAAAATCCCCATGTACATAAACTCGAAAACGTTTAAGAAATGGACAAATTCTTAGAAACACACAACCTCCTAAGGCTTACTCAGGAAAACACAGAACTCCCGAAAAGACCAATTACAAGCAACAAAATTGAAACAGCAATAAAAAATCTCCCAACAACAACAAAAAATACCTTGACCAGATGATTTCACAGCCAAATTTTATGAGACCTACAAAGGAGAATTGGTACCCATACTGCAAAAATTATTTCAAAACCTCAAGAGGGAAAGAATCATCTCATTCTACAAATCCAGTATCCCCTTGATACAAAAGCCAGGAAAAGACACAACAGAAAAAGAAAACTATACCAATATCCCTTATGAATATACATACAAAATCCACAGTAATATTCTAGCAAACCAAATTCAGCAGCACATCAAAAAAATAATCCACTATAACCAAGAAGGATTCATCCCAGGAATGCAAGGATGATTCAACATACATAAATCCGCAAATGTGATTCACCACATAAACAAAACAAAGATCATGTGATCATTTCAATAGATGCAGAAAAAGCATTCAACAAAATTCAGCAACATTTTATGATAAAAACTCTTAACAAAATAGACATAGATGGCACATACCCCTAAATTATGAAAGCCATATATGACAAACCCACAGACAACATCATGTTGAATGGGAAAAAGTTGAAAGCATTCCTACTCAGAACTGGAACAAGACAAGGATGCCCACTGTCAACACTTCTATTCAACATAGTGCTGGAAATCCTAGCTAGAGCAATCATTCAAGAGAATGAAAATGAGGGTATCTAAATGGGGATGGAGGGGGACAAACTATCATTCTTTGCTGAAAATATGATCTTTTAAAAATTTTTTACTCTGTTAAATTTTTTTAATTTATTTTTTTAAATTTCAGAATGTTAAAGTTTTGGTTATATAAATAGCTTGTGTGTCATTTCAGTCAAAGTTATAAGTGTGCCCATCCCCCAGATAGTGGGCATTTTACCCATTAGGTGTGAATTTACACAACCCCTCCCCCACTGCCTGCTTGATTTCAGATGAATGCTATTTCCATATGTGCATATAAGCATTGATTGAGTAGTTCCAATTTAATGGTGACTGCATGTGGTGTTTGTTTTCCATTCTTGTGATACTTCACTTCTTTCTTTGCCTTTGGCTTTTGAAAGTTTGATTATAATGTGTCTTGATGTTTTTAACTTTCCATTCATTCTATTTGGACTTTTTCGATATTCATGGATGTTTATATTCATGTCTTTCATAAAATTTGGAAAGTTTTCAGCATTATTTCTTGAAATATTCTCTCTGTCCTTTTTTCTTTCTCTTTTTGTGACTGCCACAATTATATATTGTACCACTTGATTGTCTCCCACAGCTTCATTAGATTTGGTTCACTCTTCTTCAATCATTTTTCTTTCTGTTCCTCAGACTCAAAATTTCCGTTGTTCTGTCTTCAAGCTTGCTGATATTTTACTCTGCCTGCTTTTGAATCCCTCTAGTAAATTTTTCATTTCAATTTTTGTAATTTTCGGCTCCTGAATTTCTTTATAAAAGAAAGACCTTTTTAAAGTTTTTTTTATTATTTATCAATATTTCCATTTTGTTCATACATTGTTTTCTTGACTTCCTTCACATATTTAATTCTTTAAGCATCTTTAAGACAGTTTTCTTAATGTCTTTGTCTAGTAGATATGCCTCACATCTTTTTCAGGAACAGTTTCTATTGATTCATTTTGTTTTCCTTTAAATGTACCATACTTTCCTGTTTCTTTGCATGCCTTATGACTTTTTGTTGAAGACTGAATATTCAAGTCTAACCCTGGAAATAAAATTCTTTCTCTTCCCTGGATTTGTTGTTTTGTAATTGTTCTTTTTGTTTATTGTTATTTTTTAAAATTTTTGTGGGCTGTCTCTGTACCAAGAGTCAGTCTGAGATGTAAACTTAAGGTCTTCTCAGGTCTTTTCTGAGCCTTTCCCTGGACATGCACGGTAACATTCTAGTTTCCTCCATGCATGCAGTTGTCCTTGAATGACCTTTATATAGTTTTTAATCCCTAGTTCCCAGAGGAGAATAAGAGAAAAATGAAAGCAAAGTAGAAAAGGACACCAGACCTTTAAAATCCCTGGAAGTCCCTTCAGCCAGAGGAGGAGCTTGCAACTATGGGAGAAGTGCAACAATAATATCCTCCCACCTCTTCGTTTTTACCTCTGTAATCGGAAGCATCAATCAGCAATCAAAGTAAAAATCACCAAAATTTCAAAGAAAGGGTCATTTTTGCTCACCCTGGCTCCCACATGCTCTGCAAGCTGCTCCTGAATCTTTTAAAAAGTTCAATCTTAAACACAGAGCATATTCATTTTATTGTTGACAGTTAATATTTTAATTGATCACATCTTTACTAATTTCTTTGTGCACTATCAAATTGAATTTATTGCTCAGTTAATTTCCTTCATTCCTGAAGGAAACAATTCCAGTTTCAGTTCTGTTTCAATTTACATTGGTGGTAAAGTCTATGTTCTTGTGTGTCTGACACAATAAAACAAATTTTGCTCTTGTTTTAAAATTATTTTTTCACTGGCCACATAAGATTAGAATATCTTTTACTTCTACTTAGTCCTTTAATAATATTTCATTTTCTTGTAGTGTTCATTATCTCTATTGAGAAACTCCCTATAGTTCCTAGCTCCTCACTAACATAGCCATTGTTATAATGTTGGGGCACTGTAGGCCTCAGAAACAGGCCTCGGGAAATAGAATTCCTCTCTTTCCTTCTCCTGCCCTCCTTTCATCCACCCAAGGCAGGACTCTAATGTTATTGTTGGTTCATAAGACAGAGAGAGCCCTGCCCCATACCCTGCAGTAAAGAATGCTATACAGAGAGGCCAGAAATATCTGAATAGACAGGCCTTGCTGGGATTCCCCATTCAGACTATTAGTATGAGGTCATACCCTTTTTTTCCAATCACATTTGCACAAGGTTGTCACTTATGCCTGTGTAATGAAGCCTTCATTAAAAAAAAAAAAAAAAAAAAAAAAAAAAAGGACTGGGTTCAGAGAATTTTCAGATAACAGAACATGTGGAGTTCCTGGAGGGTGGCACATGCAGGGACAGCATGAAGCTTCGTACCCCTTCCATCATACCTTGCTCTGTGAATCTCTTAATCTATATCTTTTGTATTATCCTTTATAATAAAATGATAAACATAATTGTTTCCCTGAGTTCTGTGAGCCACTCTAGCAAATTAATTGAACCCAAAGAGAAGGTCATGGGAACACCAAATCGAAGCTGATCAGTCAGAATTTCTGGAGGCCCAGACTTGCAACTGATGTCAGAAGCGGGGGCAGGCTTGTGGGACTGATTCTTCAACCTACGGGATCTCACTGACAATACCTCCAGGCATATAGTTTTGGAATTGTGTTCATTGCAGGATTGGCTTGTTTGCTTCGTGGGGAGAAATCCCCACATATTTTGGGTTAACAGAAGTCTGTGTTGATTGTTGTTGTGGTGTGAAAGCAGAGGGAAAACTGTTTGAGTTCTTTTAAAACATATTCCAATTGAACAGATTATATGTATCTCATAAAGCTATACAAGTTTATTTCCTCTGAACTGAAAAGCAATAGATAAAAATAATCAAAGATCCAGACTCTGTAGACAGACTGTCTAGATGCAGGTCTCATACCTCTCCTTGGTTGTTGTGCAACTTATTTCAAGTAAAGACAAAAAGCAGAAATAGCTAATGGCTCAGTCTTGAAATACAAACTAAGAGGATTGTGAAAACATGACCAGGGCAATGTTTATTAGAGATTGCTGTACTTATCATTAACCCACATGCATATTACTTATTTTACTACTAACTAGTAAATTCTGCTAAAGTACTATTATCTAGTGAAGCCTACTATTGTCTTGGCTTTTGCTGGTGACAAAACAAGAAATATTTAATTCTGATTCTATCATAATAACTAGGAATATCTTAACTGGCCTCTGGGCTTTCCTTGCTCTGAACAGAATAAGCAACTATGAGAGTGATTTGTATGCAACTAGTCCTGTTAATATTATGATGTGTTTAAGAATCAAATTTTTGAAAACAAAATATATTTAAATTACTTTCTTAATTCATTAGGCTCAAGGAGGAGAATGAGAGATATTTTTAAAAATGCATACATTTTCGAGTTATTCAAGTAATGAAACATGCTGTCAATGACAATCAAAGGCAATGTACAAGTCACCTGATGAACGCTATTGCATTAACATAAATATTTTTTAAAGATTTACTTTCAAAAGTGCAATTATTCATACCTGAACAACTTTTTGGGATTGCACATCAACGATGAGGACTCTGTCCAAGGTTGGCTGTGCAACATAAATGAACCTGTCTTTGACATTGACAGCTGATGCCCACACACACCTCTGAACTTCATCTCCCTCAGCTTTGGGACAGACTTCATCCTGTTATGTAGGAAATAAAAATGGAATTTATATCTTATATTATAACATGGACATGACAATATCATGGGTAAAATGATTGTTTGATGCTTTACACATTGAGCATCAAATGTTAAATATGTATATAGAAAGAATTTAATCAAATAAAACAGTATATAGAGCATATTTAAATTCATAAAATATGTATAGAAATCAATGATAAATGAAATCCCTTTAAAATAAATGTTTTGTTCTTAATTAGTTATTTTTCTAGTGAAATGTAGTCTTTTCATTTTTTTACTATTTGTTTTTAACTCAGCAACTTCAGAAAGTCCAATGTTTTTTCCCCAACTTTCCCCATCTCAAGTCTCTTTAACAGAATAAATGTCACACTAAAGTATATTCAGAGCTTCTCGAAATATTAGTGGCTGTCCCCATGGCACATCCATGGTCTTGTCAAAAGTCACAAAATCCTCTGGAAATGATTGCAGTCGTCTTCTAATCTGTGCTGAATCAGAAGCTTAGAGAAATTATAATAAGGTATTTATCCACAATGATTTTTTAATTTTTAAATTTAATATCAAGGTCAAATTTTACAAAATCTCCCAATCTGCCCAAGGCTTTTTATTCTGCTCTTTTACCCTAGAACTGCCTTCTGGTTGAAGATTGTACAGTTTGTGTTAGATGGCCATGAGCGAGGCCAAAATAATACCCCCATTTCCTCCTTCCCTTCATTTTGTGAATAGGTAATTGTTGAAGGGATACATAAGCCTTTGTGATTCAGACTAACACACACATCATAAGTTGAAGGACGTGAAAAATGTCATTTAGCTCATGATTTATGTTTTCAGGTTTTTCTTTTATTCACTAGTCTATTAATTACAGTTGAAAACGGCTAATAAAAGAAACATTAAATTGTACATAAAATACATGTGTAATGATAAACATATGATATATCCGATGTTTCACTTGACTTATTATTTACATCTGATCATTAAAAACTAATGTCTAATTTCATTTATTTTTATAGTCCAGTTATTATCTTCTAAGCTAAATTAGAATAATAGTTTATTTCTTCTCTAATTCATATAAAAACAGTTTCTCAGCAGAGATCTCTTTCAGCACATATATTTGATATTTTATAATCATGAAACAAAATCAACAATGCTTTCATTATTAACATTGCTAAGTATTTATTTTTATTTAAAGGTAATACTGAAAGCAGATATACCATGTTTGGCATTTAGTAACTATACTGAATACCCTCCTCAGGTAGCACAACCATTATAGGTGGTTTTTCTATTTACATAAGATTTGGAAAATAATGTTACTACCAGAGCACTTTGCAATGAGATATCCAGTGTGCGATCTACTGTTCTCCAAACTTCAGATCTAATTCAGGAAGGATCTAGAGCGTTCATAATTTTTAAGATCCAGTCCAGTATTATGACCTTTAGGAACATATAGCAGTAGTGTTTTCTTATAAACAGTACAGCTTGTTTCAGGTTTCCAAGACAAAAAACCTGAAAACTAAGCACTTAATGTACGGAAGCTCTGGGGTTATGAAATCAATTTCATTTCCTAGAATGTGCCAGAACCATTACAGCTGACTACCAGTGGCATCAACCTGAGTAACATTCATGACACCCTGGAGAAGGCAGCACGAACCTGGAGGCCGAAGTCTACCCTGAGCACATGCTCACGATAGAGTACAGTATTGTACGTTCATTCATCAATTCCTACTGAAACACCATTTTCTATGTTAGTTACCCTGATCCAATTAATTCACATTGTATGTCAAGCTTTTCTTCAGAAGCATACTGAATGACATTGGAAGGAACCTATTTTGTGAGAAATAAACACTATGTAAAAATATGTACTTGAGAGGCATGAAGAGGTGGAGAAAAAGTGGGGCCTCAGGCTGGTGAAAGGCTCAGAATATAGGGAAATTGTTTACAAATTTTTTGCTGTTTGTAAAAGCTACCCGCAATACCTGCCAAGGTAATGAAAAGCGTGAGTGACCTGACACATAATTGTCAGCCAAACAACTGCTGAACCAGGAGCAATATCCACCCCTTTGTTTGCTACAAAACTATTCAACAGTAAAATAAACTGCTTTGCTGGGAATTATTTTCTATTTGTATGCTCTTCCCGTAAGATATCCCTGAGTAGACTTATAATCATTTTTACAAAGTCATTAAAAGTTTCCTGACAGTCACTCAGAGTTTTTTTTTTTTTTTTTGCTTTGTTTTATTCCATTATTTTGATTACAGTCTATTAGGCCCCATTTTACAACAGCACTCTTATTTTATCAGATTACATAGACTAGTATTTATGTCCATGAATGCAAATTGTAGAGGAATGTTTTTCACATCAGTTAAGCATTTAATGGTATAAAAAAAAGACACAAAATACCAGACATGGAAAATAAGATTAAGATAACACATCTGATGAGGAAAATTGTCAGGAATTTTGTAAAAACATATCATTCAATCACCTTTTTATAGAAACATGCACTACCAATTAGAGTGAAAGAAATTAATAAGATATTGGGACTAATGAGGATGAAAGTCAATAAGAAAAAGAAAATACTAGTTCATAACTTATCCTATTCCCTTTTGGTAATTTCCATACTGAATCACATATTTCTTGCAGATGTATTATCCTCTCCAAAAATTTTAAAGGAGTACAAGTTGTGTTACTATTGACGATGTAAGTTTTAATTTAGCAATTAAAATAGTGTTAATAGTTCCTGATTTACATCTATAAACCTAAGGAAGTCAAACAGAAGAATATGTTCACTTGTCTTCTTCTAGGATTTTGCCATTTTTATTTCTTATACTGATTATTAAAAACACTTCACCCTAAAATTTCCAAATTCCCATCTTTTCTTCCTTTTCTTCATATTCTCCGTCTCGGCACATCCTGCATCATTTACAGAGAAGACAAATATTTGTCACAAGCTCCTCTATTTTCCTTGCATCCAACTCAACAAGTTCCTGTCATGACTCCCTTCTCTCATCCTTCTCTCTAATCTTAGATTTGTCCACTATCCTTTGCTTTCAGAAAGACCCACTCTACATTTTACTTATAGCTTTAATTATATCTCCAAGTATTCAAACATACACATTGCCCCCTAAATTTAAGAAACAAACTTTACAACAACATTGACTGGATTCATCTGCTTTCCCTTCCAACCCTCTCTCTAATTTTCCTCTGACTTTTGAACAAGCTTTCTGGAATGTTACTTCCATTTCCTGGCCTTTCACTCTAAATTGATCATACTTGAAACTGGCTTTCATGATATTACCTCTTTCAAAAGAGATACCTTCAAAGTCACCTGTAGCATCAAAATTCCCAATTGTTCATCTTTAGTTCTTGTTGGGAAGCATTTATTGAGCACTTACTATGTCAAGGATATTGTCCAAAGCTATGTTTGTAAATAAAAACATGCATATAACAGAATGCCTGTTCTCAAGTTGCATATAAATTCTGCTGCCTTTGGCTGCTTCAGACAATTCATTCCTCATAGAATGTCCTTTCATTCTTGTAAGACAAGGATCAGGATCTGAGGGCCCCCAGGCCAAATTCAACCCACTGCCTATATGTGTGGTCCAGGAGACAAGAATGTTTTCTGCATCTTTTAATGGTTGGAAAAAAATAGAAAAAATACAATTTTGTGACATGTAAACATATAAAATTCAAATTTACATAAATAAATGTGTATTGAAACACAGTTCTACCCATTCATTTAAATATTGTCTTTGGCTGCTTTCATGCTATGGTGAAATAAAAAGACCATATGGACAGCAAAGGCTAAAATATTTACTATTTTTCCATTTGTAGAAAAAATGTTGCTGATGCTGTTCTAGTATACATCCCTGCCCTAGTTATCATTTTAGTCCTATTAGCTAAATTCTTTCTGACTGTGTATCTTCTTTATCTTCTATTTGCTAATTATGGCTTCAGGAAAGCCAAGGCTCAGACTTTAGTTTTTTGCTCTATTTCCTTTACACTAAATTCCTCTGAAAACTCCACCATTCTGATTGCCTAATTGCTATTATGGACAGATGACACCCAGAGATTAATCTGTGACTTTGCCATTCACCAGGCTTTCTTCCTTCCATCTTCTTCCAGAAAAAAATGATTGAAAGGGCATTTCAGACAGAGATATTATGTAGAACAAGAAAGTGTGCTATATTTAAAAAATTAAAGAGGAAAATAAACCAAAGAAAGGGTGACAAAATTGCACACATGTACACAGAGAGACAGATAAAGAAAGATAATAAGATTTAAATTACATTAGGGAAGTTTCAGAAAAGGAAGCAATTTTATAAAATAATAGACTATGGAATAGAAAAGTAACAGAGAATAAAATTGGCAATAAAAATCATTTCTAAACCTATATATAGAACATAAGTATAGTTGATATGTAAAATATCCTATCTTTTAGGAAAAAAATTAAAAACATACATTTAATTATGTAAGGAATGACAGGCCTAGGAGGATGAGCAGCTAAAGCATAGAAAAGGGAGGTTAAATGAACACCAGTGGGTCAGGGTGCTCTCAGATATAAAGCAAAGTCAATATCTGATTCTCTGTATAATTTGGATTAGTGATGCATTATGTAATTTACACAGCTGTGAATGCAAACAAATGGGCATTAGTACTATGAAGAACACAGAAATATGTATATGCAACAAATAAAATGACCTAAGATGTATACACCCAACTTGGGCACTGAATTAGGCAGCACTGTGGATCCATCCAAAAGTGTTATGTAGACACTCCTAGAGGGGTACGGAACAGAAATAGATGTTGAGACGAAGGAGGAAAGAGAGAGTTTGGTCTTTTAATAAATGATTGAATATAAGCATTGGAGTTTGAAAATGCACGGAGACATTGCTCATGTGGTTCTCTCGTTGATCTGGTAACTGGCTATGGAAACTAAACTGGTGTTAGTAGTTCTGCATTGTGTCACTTTCATGCTTCTCTACCAATCAGATTCCTAAGACAGGGAGAGAGGTCCCCCCACTTGTTAGTAATTGAAAATTGATCTGACATAGGTGTTCTCTTGGCTGCCAATTTCTCAAAATCTACTTTCCTTTCTTTAATGCCGCAAATAATGCATAAGATTGTGTCAAAGGAAAAAAGAAAGACAATCAACATAATTTTTCTGCTTTCTATAGAATTTCCCTCAAATTATTCTTTCCAAGAATCTCCTCTTTTGTACAAAAATAATTGAGTCATTCATTTTTAAAAATTATCACTTCAAAATATATAACTGTAATCTCTATTGTTCATCAACAAACGTCTTCTCGGTTAGCTAGAATTTTCTCCTTAATATTTCATAAAAAGTGAATGACTATCCACAGCTATTGAAAAGCACAACACACATTTAGTAATCAAATTCTCTTTAATCTGCATTTGGCAGCCACATTTCTAACACCTACATAATGCATCTCTAACTACATTGTGTTTTACTGATTTTTCTCTGAACTTTCACAGAATTTATATTTTGTGCCACATAATTTAGCATTCAATCATACACTATCATTCACAATTAAAATGTTTGCCTTTGCTACCCTTATATTTCTATGTGTTGTAAACATAATGGCAAAGGTACATTATTTGCTTGGTAAACACATGCTGAAATCTCACTTATAGTCAAAAGGTAAGAGTCAAAAAGTGATATAGATTCCTCAATCATGAGGTTAAACACTGTGCCATGTGATAGAGAGTCATTGAGAAACTGAACTCTAGAGTAGCACTAACTAAAATGTGATCTGTGTACTGCTGCCAGTTGTCAACCATTTGTTACCAAATTGAAAATAACCATATAGAACCTTTCATAGCAATTTGACATTGCCACAATATTGACGTATGTGATCAGTGGACTTATCTGGTTAGAGTGGTGTCAAATTTGCCTGGAGGTTTTCATGTGGTGAAAACTACCTACTGATTTTTAAAAAGAAAAATAGATTGAGCAAAAACCAAAGTAATCCTTTCTCACAGGGAGTGCATGAAGCACTGATTCATGCTCTCTTTTCTAGCTTTCTCTCCTGTCTTTCCATTTTTCTTTCTTTTTTAATATTTTTAACCAAAGCTTTAACAATCTGAGTCAATTAATATTAATACCAAAGCAAATAATGAAATACTTGAATAAATAGTATTTATTTTATCAAATGCCATAAACTGTAAATAATTCCTCTCGATGAGGAACTATTCAATTTGTCATAGATCAAAGCAAATAATACAAGGATTCTTTTGTACCATATCAGAATGTTTAGGTTCGAATTCCCAGGGTAATTTTTATGCCAGTGTAGAAATTTATTTATATGTATATAGATGAACACATATATTTATATATAAAATCAAGGCTGAGCTACTTGTGAATATCCTAGATATAATGTTTCTTCTAATCTTGTTTTGCAACATTAAAAAATCAGTCTTACAATAGCGCATTAAACAATTTAATGTCAATGGATGTCTTCTTTATTTGACCTTTTCTAAAGGTACTGAGGTTAAAGTATTTTCATCAATTTTTAATTGAGATCACTGCTTATAACCCAAGCAAAACAATTTTTTTTCCTAAAAATGCGGTATATTCAATTTATCACATTCTATTTGCCATTTCATTTATAGATATCATAAACAGTCTTTCATATATTAGTCAAAGCATAGGGAGTCACGGCAATGTAGAGGCTGTATGTGCCTTAATTTATGTTACCTTGGAACACTGTTTCGTAGTACTATTTTGATTCTACGATATAAAAGGTACGAAGGCTACATTATAGATATTTTTATCCTTTCTTTTAATACAATAAGAATGTATGTGTTTCATTCATTGATACAATAAAAACAGAGTTAATGACACTAGGCTATTATAAAGCGAGGATTGGTTTCTCTTTAGAGACAGTGTATCAGAGAGGTTAAACAAAATAGACTCTGAGGTCAACAAGACCTAGATGTAATGTCCAACTGTCTATTTATATTAGCTGTGTAAATATTCCTTTTAAGCCTCATTTACCTCATTTGTAAAGTGAATACACCAATATTACCTATCTCTTAGAGTTATTGTGAGGATTGAATAAAATCGTATTTGAGAAGGTCAAATAATAAATGTTACCAGTTAATTTCATATAGAAAATTCTCTATGGACTACATTTTATAAAACTATAATAGTCTACATATTTTGATACAAACTTATTTTTCCAAACGGTTTGGAGGGAAGTTTAAGAGACATGACTGTTGCATACAGGACAAAGGGATTTTTCCCCCCTCCGTCATTTGGCAGATTTGTGACCGAGAAAATAATCTGAACTTTCTCTCTTCCTCATCTGGAAATTGAGGGGATTAAATTAGAATTTTGTCATTTGTTTTCATAAGAGAAAAAAATCAAAGTTATCTGAATTATTTCAGCTCTGCTTAAATGTAAAATGTAGTTATACTGGTTTATGAAAATATTGATTTAGGTAAGAATAGCTGGTTAAACAAATAAAACTTCAGAGTGTAAAATTTGAAATGCCTACAGAACCTAAGACAAGAAAATTCTAGACATATTGCAAGCACAGCACTAGACGGTTGGTGTCCTGGTTCTCCTGGCTCTCGCAAAGAAGCTGAAATCCCTGCTGGGGATTGGTCCAGGGGCTAGAACCAGAGAGGCAGGCACTTAGTACGTGATGGGAAAGGCAACACTGCAACAGTGGGGAGATCAAATTAATTATCAAGACCAAAGGTCTCGCATTAGGTCAAAGAACCAGTAAATAGAAGTTGGCAAAAAGGTGTTTGAACTGAAAGCTATCACTGAAGCACTAAAGGAAATTGACAATGTTGGCAGATATAAGTGAATGTAAATTATATGGAGCTTGAAGGTTCATTGTGGGGCAACTTGATCAAAACCTAGTGTGGATAGCTGGAATTAAAGAATTAAGTGTGTTTAATTTTGTTCCCCAATACAATGATTTGATTTCTATAGGAGCAATACTACTCTATTTAAAATTTGTTTTACAAAGCACAATTAGTATGTGGGTTAGCAAGAAAAAAATAAGATTAAAAAAATTCACTACCATATAACATACACCACACACACACACACACACACACACACACACACACACAACTGCTGCTATAAGTATGTAATCCTTTCTTAAAATAATGGGAAGCTTATTATAATCACAGCATCACCATAAACACTATTGAATACCACAATCATGGGAAGATAAGCCTTACTTCTTTTAAGTACATAGTATGCTCTAGTTTCCTTACGTAGTAGTAAGAAGGTTTGCCCAAATGGTCCATTCCAACTATTGATTACTATATGTTTATGATTGAAAAGATCAATAAAACATTTGCTTCAATGCCCAAAGGGCACATCTCTCTGTACAATTCTTCTGACAGCTGGATGTTCAGCCTTTTTGTTAGACTAAGAAAACCAGGAATCTTTGATAGTTTGTTAATTCATCTTTTAAGCCATGACTTCAAGAACTGAACTTCAATTTTTTACTTTTTTATTTTATTTTTTTTACTTTAGTCCTCTCTTGTGGAATTCATTTCCTTGGCCTGACCAATTATCAATTTCATACTATTAATTGTTTCAAAATCTATTTGCTTTATTAATATATGAGAACAGAAAGAAGTCTGTTAAAATAAAAATTTTAGGTTTTAAAAGACATTTTAAATGTATTCCAGTTGGATTTAATTTATCTTGATGTTATATATTTCTCATATTATTGTAGAATAAATTAAATTATTTCTCATCTTTACAAATCCGTAATAGAAAAGGAAACAAACTTTAAAAAAAAAGTTTCCAACAATTTGAGTAAGAAAGAACACCAGATGTAAGTTCCCCTACTCCTTTAAATTTTTATTG
This sequence comes from Indri indri, assembly GCA_004363605.1. Classification (NCBI taxonomy): domain Eukaryota; kingdom Metazoa; phylum Chordata; class Mammalia; order Primates; family Indriidae; genus Indri; species Indri indri. The sequence goes on from RJWJ010001816.1 coordinate 49,404, forward strand.
TATTTCTCCATTTAGTGATGACATATGAGTTCTGGTAGCACACAGTTTACCAGCTTCTCTTTTTGGGAGCCTTTGTTGAGGAGTGAGACAGGTTTTACTGATTGCTTTTCTATATATGCATATGTAGGCCTTCTCTGTGAATATAAAATTCTGTTTTATAACTAAGAAAAGTTGACATGGAAGCATAAACTGAGTTGAATTTATGATTGTTGGATTATCTACCTTTGGTTCAGTACAGTATAATATTACTTAAAAATTGAACTTTTTCTCTGTAGCTCATAATCTCACCAAGCAGATGGTGCGATGTCATTTTGACCGAGTTCCTCCATTTTCCCACATTGTCCAGCACAGAAGTGCCTTATGTGGAAGACATACGTTTTTGGCTTAATAGATTTTGCAAGACTTCTACTGACTAAAAAAATGACTCTAAAGTGTAATGGATTTATCTTCAAAAAATTATAAATCTGTTTCCAGAGATAATTACAAGCATTTCTAAGTTTAAACTTTATTGTAATTCACGCATAAATTTGTTCCACATAAGAATGTCTACAAAGAGTAACATTGCACTTATCCTTTTATGTCAATATTCTTTAAAGTAATTTCAACATAATTTATACTATTTACTGGTTAATTATAATTACCAATAACCTTATGTTTGATTTCTTATAATTATGTGGTAAAAGGATACTAGATAAATAATTGTATTCATGTATATTTTGTTATGTTTTTACCAGTTAATTAAAAAAAATGAAAAAAGATCTATTTTTAAAAGCATGTTTTTAAATCTTTAGAAATGTGTTACTTTAAAGGAAAAATCTTGCTCAGTACCTATCTCCATTTTAGGTGGAAACATAGAGGTGAAAGGTATGTCTTCTTTGTCCACTCTCTTTAAAACTGTGTATTTTTAAGGAATTATTATATTTTTTAAAACTGTTATTTTTTTAAAGAATTACATTTTCTCTTGCCTATTTTTTTACTGGCAAATTAAATAGGGGTCCAGTTACACTATCCATTTCAGGAAAATTCCTCAGAGTAAGAACATAAAAACAATATTGAGTGAAACTTCACCAAAAGTGACTGCGATTTAGTTCAACACAAATCCTTGAAAATGTATCCAGATTATATAATCAGTATGCTATTATTTAATTCTATTTTGTAATTTTCCAAGTAATTTCAAAAGTGAGCTACCAGATATAAGAAAATATTTTGTGTAATTATATTAATAGATAACTGTACATTGAAAGTTCCTGATTATAGCATAGCTCATGATATGACTATGCTGTTGCTGGCAATTCCTAGATGAAATATTGACTTTGTCGTTTATTTGCTAAATAATCCATGTTAAGCCCTCTAAAAATGCTTCAACAATATTTTGAAAATGACTAAAATAGAAAAAAATATGAATTGTAATAGGCAATAAATTAGCAGCTCAAATAGTTAAAAGATGAACAATAATTTTGAATTTCAAGTTGTTTTTATTATAATTCTTATTATATAGTTGTGTCTTCATTTCCATGCAAAACATATTATATGAATTAATTATATTATAAAGTATATATAGAGATGTAAATATCATTTTAAACACTGAAAAATTATTTTTAAATATTTACCAATTGAAATATTTAACAAAATAAAATTGAAACTGATAATTTACTATACTTTCCCAAATGATTCAAACTGATACTTGTGACCTACCTGAAATATGGAAAAGAAATTTAAAAAATGAATACCTTCACTGTTAAATTAAAATTTTGAGAACTATTTTGATACATAAAAAGTCAACAATTAGAAATCAAACAAGTATTCAGAAAATTAACATTAAATGGAAATTTTGAGTAATTTTGAGAAAAATAAGGACTAAGGATTCAAGTAATCATTAAAATTATAAATCTAATCCATGAAAACACAGAAATAATTATAAAATTGTTAATATATTTAGGAAGAAGATGATCTCAGAGTTATGTAAGCAAACTTATCATCCTTCATAGAGAACACCAATAGAAAATATTTAATGATGATAATTCAAGAAATATCACTCCTGAGCACATTATTTAAAGTGATTAAATGTAGTAATTGATTGTATAAAGTGGGGACATAGATAGGGAGGCATGAAAGAAGAAACTAATATTTTTTATCATATACAACTTTGTATTATTTTATTTTTACCATAAATATATATAAATTTGAAAAAAATGCAATTAGGTACTTTTTTGTGAATAAAAATAAATTGTAGACCAGAAGATTTGGTGTAATTTTTTTCTTTTTTTTAGCATAATACAGTATCAAGAAATAGTGTAATTTAAGACACATAAGAGAGATTTGAGTGATTTTGTAAATCTCAAGTAAAAAGTTTTTGATGTTTAAAGATATCTGTATTAACAATTTTTCTATCAGTTAAACTCTTCAATTTTACCCTTAAAAAGTTTCTATTGAATAATTCAAACAATCTTAAACAAAATTTTCTCTAAATTATATGGAATTTACTTTCATTTGTGTATTAGTGGGTCCTTATTACTCATATAAAATGTTTAAATATGTCAGCAAAGTATTGTCTGAGACATACATATGATGGTCACATTCGTCCAAATGAATTGCCAAGTTTTTATCAATAATCTCTTGAAAAGGACTGAATATACTGCTTTAGATAAAGTTACTTGACCCAATTAATAATGCTATACATGTCCATTACAGTGCTGTTGCACAAATTATAAGCTTTCTCATTGTCATTCCCCCAAATGCTCGGCTTACATACTAAGGTCTAATAGTGACAGTGTGAGAACTGTAAAACAGTGTGACTTTTAATAAAACATTAGAAGACCCCTTTAAATCTAGGATGTCAAAAACCAAGTTCACAAATTTATTTCTTTTGAATTCTACAGAGTAATCTTCTAAGGAATAGTTAGAGGTAGTTTACATTACTCTCTTTAGGAAGCTCTTTGCAAGACATCAGTGTAATCACGAAGGGACAAAAGCTTGAAGTTTTATCATTCTATAACCCATTGTAAGTTAAGCCATGTTTGATTAGAGACCCACTGAGAAAAGAATAAGTGGGGAAACATTTTGATTACTTTTCTTAAATACACAGTGGTGCTAAATTCAAAAGGTTGCTCCCTGGTTACATGGGGAAATGAATCCTCTGCATCACGTAAAGGGGCTGGTGTTTTAACAAATATTTTTGTGGACCTTGTTTGGAGAAGTAGTAATTGGATGAGAAACAGAATAAAATGCTGAAAAGACAAAGTGGAAGTATTAATAAGGGAATTGATGAATGTCCTGAAGGCTGCACCGCTTGATTAAAGTGGACACCAGCAGAGAAAGAAATGTAGACTACTGAATTTCCCCATTTCTAACCTCAGTTTCAATTACTCAATACTTAAATATTCTGGACGCTATGGAAAACCTGCATCTGTATACGAATACTGTTCTAATGGGGTACTCATAGTATTTATTTAAAAATGGAAAATACTTTTGGTATGTAGACATTCCAAATCCAGAAAGCAGACATTTTAAAGATTCACATCAGATTTCCTGTATATAGTGTGTTCAGTTACACAGTTCATTATCATTTAAGTTAACATTAAAACCAGGAATAGAACCTTCAGTTTCCACAATATAGGACCTGATATAGGCCTAATAAGAGTCAGGTGATTTTCTTTAGAGCTCCGTTAGTACTCATTAAAGAGTAATACGATGGTACGTGTGAAGAAAAGCAGCTAGGTCTATAAAAAACAAAGATGGTGACTGAGGTAAAAAGCATTCAAGATTAAAAGAAAAATAGATAAGGGTGACACAGTAGTAAAAAACCAGAAGAGTAAAAATGTTGGTAAGGTAATCTTTTAAACATTTTTCCAAACTCATTTCAGTGTGAATCCTGAATCCATAAGTTTAGAAGAGAATTCTATTTGCTTGAAGTTCATACTCTAGGTGAGAAGATAAAATCATGTATACAACTAGGATAAATATAGCAAGAATCCTATTAGTAAAGCTACATAACACAAAGAAAAAAAGGAGATTAAAAAAATAACTGAAAGTTTGTCATATAAATTCTCACCAACTCACTATCAAAAGGTGAAATCTAATGTAGTTTGACTTTGGACCAAAATTGAATTTTTATTTAGAGCAAGCAAACAGCAGCTTCTGAGAGGTTTGATGGACTATTTTATATTCTAAATATATCAATATTATCTAAACTTTACTGATCAATGAGTTATATTTGGAATTGCACTACTACTCTCTTAATGTTGACCGTGAATCTGAAAAATATTATATCCATGTTTAATTGTATTTAATGGGAAAAAATGATTCCAAAAGACTCATTTTCCCACTTGTACTCAAGAGATCTATCTTCTAAAGTCAGTTAAACTAGTTTTTTTCCTATGCTAGAAACCCAAACTACCTTATACAGTGCATCTGCCCAAGACCTTTTGATCATGTGATCCTAAATTAATAGACCCATGAGGTTATATTTACATTGAAACAATTCAATGATAAATTATTCTATAAAACATGTTTCACAAACACACTGAAAGAAAAACAATGTTTTGTGGGAAGTGTAAAGTAAAGAGAAAGGTGGAGAGAGAATTAGATGTATACTTCTTTAAATGTAGAGAATGCATAAAAGAATAAACAGCCAAGGCTCTCGGCAATGAAATTTTTGTTAAATTCAAAATAAGTAATGTTCCTTGACCACCTGTCATGTATAAGGCACTGCACTGGCATGTTGGGAATACAAACTCTAATTAAACCTAGTCCTTGACTTCAGGAAATAGGAAGATGTGACGGTTGATTTTATATGTCAACTTGGCTAGGCTGTGGTAAGGTATCCAGTTGTTTGATCAAACACTAGTCTGGATGTTGCTGTGAAGGTGTCTGTGGAGGTGAGTAACATTTATAATCAGCTGAGTTTAAGTAAAACACATTGCCATCCATAATGTGTATGAGCCTCATCCGGTCAACTGAAAGCCTTTAGAGCAAAGACTAAGGTTTCCCCCAAAAGATGGAATTCTGTCTTAAGACATCACCATGGAAACCACGCGTCAGTTTCTAGCCTGCCCTACAAATTAAGACTCAAGATTATAGTATCAACTCCTGCCTGAGTTTCCAGCCTGCTGGTCCGATCTGTGAATTTTTTTTCTTCTTTCTTTTTTTTTTTTATTCCAGGGTATTGTGAGGGATCTGTGAATTTTGCACTCAAGACTACAACATCAACTATTAATCTGAATTTCCTGCTGGCTGGCCAGCCCTATAGATTTTGGACTTGACACTCCACCCACAATTGTGTGATCCAATCCCCTAAAATAAATCTCCCTCTAGATAGAGATAGAGATAGAAATCCTATTTATTCTGTTTTTCTGGAGAAATATTTTCTCATTACATAATACTCAACATCTTTCTCATGAAATTATTTTATAAACAGCCATTTAAATCTAGTGGAAAGTAGCACCAAATACCTTCCATATTCTGAAATTCTCATCTTTCTTGTGTTAAAACATAGGAAAAAAAATAGCTTCATGTAAGAAATAATTATTTCATTCTTAAACCATAGTATGATCAATCCACTTGTTATTCTATTCCTACATTCTTATGTATACATAAAAGTGTCTGTATATATATATATATATATGTATTCCAATTATTTAAACTTATGTTAAGGAATGAAAAATAACAGAGCAATATAAAGTAAGAAGTTTTCTACCCTAGTCTTTCTTTCATATGCGATGTGTAATAATTAAATAAGAAATATGACTTTCTTTTTTGGTATAAGTGAGTGCCTACATATTCTGTATTTAGAAATCATAAGCAGGAATTAGTTTAAGCAATTCCCCTTTAATCCCACATGTAAGATGACTAGGTTTCCAGGGGCTGTGACTTGTGAAATCTGATATATTAAATTAGTTCTTAATACCTAGTTATCCCTGCTTTGTTACTCTTGATGTATACTTGTGAATAAGGGTTCTCTGATTGAAGAAAATGAGTTAAAGTTGTCACTATTCATGTTGCATTTCCATTTCCTTTTCAATTTTTATTTTTATAGAAAATTATATATAATTTACATATATAAAGTCTCTCTATATGCGTATTTTGTATATTCACTTCTCTCTCTTGAGAGGGAGATAAGTTCTACAAAGTGTTTACTTTAGTTGTTTTAGAAGACTGTCTAGTTAAATATTCTAAGGCTTTACAGAGACAGAAATTCAGGTAAGTAAAGTTCACATCCCTGTTGCCCAGACATGTCACAAAATTGCAACATCAAATTTGTATTTCTTTTTCCAGCTTTAGCTTCCAGGCAGTTAATTGACTCTTCCAGAGCTATCCAAAAATGTTCTGGAAAAGCACACAGTTCAGGTCCTTGATCACATAGCACTGAACTGTTTACCGATACCCTGGAGTAGAGCACATGTGGTACAGCAAGATCATTCTTTGTCTCCAAATTTGCAAATCAAATTCCTGTGGTGACAGTTTTGTGATGAAGAGTATGGATTGCACAGGTTATTTGATTAGCATTAGTAATTCAAGTTTCAAATTCTGTGGTAAAACCAAGACATCTGTGTCAGTTACCTACAAAACTGCTGGTCCTGTAGAAATCAGAGAGAAACACTCTCCTGTAAGATGATTTTGCTCTGATAATCATTTTGACACCACACTTTCTATATGTGCATGTTAGCCTAGATTTCTCATTCATAATGTTTTTATAAAAATATGAATGTGGTATAAAATTAATGGATTTGCTTTATCAGAAGCAAGAATTTATGTTTTTATTCATGTGTTTATTTATTACACACACATATTGGTGCATAAATGTACCTTATTCAAAAATGGACTTAGTATTAATAATGTAAGATTATATTAGAAAATGAAATTACATGTTAAATTTAAGGTGTTTTTGTACTTGTAGTTAAATTACAACTTGACAAAAGCAGTGGTAATACCATTTAATAATTTAGCCAACAGCTGAAATTTTTAAAAATAAAATTGGTTTAATTTGTTTTAAACAATCATGGACATATTAAATTAAATAATTTCCTTTATTTAAATAAGAGGATATTAGAATGATTTATCCTATAGAATATCTAGGAGAAATTGGTCTATTTTATCTCACTTTCATAATTTTTTTCCTTCTTTTCATTCTGGAGCATGGCTTTAAAGTATAAATTGTTGTCTCCATATATCACACTATGACAGCAACACTGGCTACTGGTAGCTGGTCTGAGGAGTTGAAAATAAAGGAACTAATATTTCCCCTTATAAATCTAAATTGTCCATTCCATTGAGACCTCATGAAAAATAAAGAATAAAGGGAATCAACTTTTCTAAGGCATTTAATGTACCCCAAATTTACACGAGATTATTTATATAATATTTTCTTTTTGTGAAAGTAACCACTGCCTACAAAAATAGGAGGCATTCTAAATTAAGGAGCAGGTGAAGTTATTGCATGTTTTGTTTATTCCTGGTATTTCACTTCTGTCACCTTATTTTGAATGTAAACAAATATGTAGAAATATATAACATGTTATTTTGTCTTTCTCCTCAAATATAAAGCTTGTGTAGAGTAACAACCAATATAATAGTTTTATTATTTTTCTTCCAACATAAGTCTCATATGTGTATAGGTTTCATTATATTTCTAACATATAATTGCTGTATAAAATTGCAAAAGAATTTTTTGATACTTGCCTGAAATCCCAGGAGCTTTTCACTAGGCTTAATATGCCTCTGAAATTCACATTCTATAGGTTGTATCACTTTGATTCCATCTTCATAAAAAACATAGAACATGTTCCCAATTCCCAGACCTTAGGAATAAAAACACATTTAAAAGTTCAAAATAAAATTATCATAAACCTTTACAACTAAAACTCAGTGCCCCTCACATCCCTAGCAGGAGATCAATTTATGTAGTCATGTGATGCTAATAAAACAAACCATATGGGACCTTTATCCTACACCCAAGGCACTTTGAGATATGCAGACATTCTACTTTATTCTCCCCGATCTGCAATTCAGTGGTTTATTTAATATAATTCAATAAATGTTTCATATATCTTAAAATAATTACACATGGGAATCATATACTCTTTGATACATAGATTATGTTGGATACCTTCCCCATTTAATGCAGGTGTTGATTAAGGAATAAGTACTTTTTGAAGAATCAGACGTATTCTACTATTTTTATTAGAGTTCACTAGGGAAAATCAAATTTCATTCTTTGTAGGAATTTAGTTCATAGAAAGATTTTGAGAAGCGAAAAGACCAAGTGCCCTAGATCTTGTAAAATATATATTTTCTTAAACTAATTTTTTTCTAAATAATGCTACATAGAGATCTCACAAATTAGTCTGTACACTAGCAATTTGGGGGGGTCTATTTCTGTACTTTAAAACAAATTAACTTAAGGTCTCAGAAAGATTTCATTTTAATTATTTAAATCATACTTTTAATTTTTTTTCATACTACAGATCTGGATGTGTGACATCTCAGAAATTAGTCTTCTTTACTTTATAAATCCACATCTAATGGTTGTAGGAGGCTACATGTTTGACACCTGGAATGTAGCGCGGATTAACCAAGGCTGGAGCCAAGGAGCTTTTGCATAATCACGCACACCTGTTCTCTTTGTTGCTTCTGCTTCGCCTTGTTCCAATGTGCCCAGCCCCAAGCCCATGTAGTCCTTCCTTTTCTGATCCTTGCCTGTGTAGCTCCTTTGATCAGTTGTATTGATTTGCACAATCAAATTTATTCATTCCAGTTATATCTTATATAATTCAGTGATAGCACATGCTCTTTGAAAGATAAGGAATCATATTAAAATCTTGATAGTTTGGAAAGCCAAACCATTGTTGCTTAAAATGTTTAAATTCTAAAAACATCTATAAAGAAAAACATAATTTATTTAAATACAAAAAAAATTGCCCAAGCATTTTTTTTTTTTAATCAATTGAGAACTCCTGTAAGGTCTATTAAGTCTAACCTGGGGGTTTGCATCCATTGACGATACAATAAAAGTTTATTGATTTGTAAAAATATTTGTACATTGAAGTTAAGTCATATTTAATTTTATAAATGTGTTTCCAGTAAAAAAAAAAAGTTCCCAATTTTGCCCACGGAGCCATGTATTCATATATTCTTCAGAGGAAAATGAATTCGAACTTAATTACTTTATTGGTGTTTATATATAATGTGTATATATTTTTCTTCAGCACATAAAACTGTTTCTAATAATATGTATACATTTTAAATGTGCCCAGGTTGTTTGACACATCTTATTATTTTATAAATGATTCTCAGTACTCATATATTAATAGATGCAATCTTTATCAGTTAATTTTGCATTATAATTCCAGAGAGCACTATGTTAAGATAGAATATTCCTGAAGAGTAGCAGCATTGACAAAAACTAAATTCTCCACATTTTTCATAAAATAAAATTTAGTTAGCTGTTATTTATAATTATAGTTGTGCAACAATGAATACAAATTCCATGTCCAAAGGATAAAATTTTTAAAAAAGCACATCAGCATTTATGCAAAAATTTTGGTTTGTATCAGGAAAGTCTCCTGTAAACATTAACATAAGATTGATATCTGCTATATACCAATAACAGTCAATTTAATATTATTGGTTCCTGAATATTGTTGAAACTTATGAACATAACTAAGTAGCAATGTGGTGTCTAATTTTCAATTGTGTCAGTTACATACTATGTTTGAGGTTTATTACAAAGCTCTTAGCATTTTTGAATGAACATGACTGCCCTTCTTGAACTCCTCCAAAATATTGTTCTACACTCATGAATTTAAATGTGTTTGAACCTGACAACTACTCAGAGTCTAGGTTGTTTGCAATTTTTCTTGAAATATTTTCTTCTCTTACCCCTATGCATACTTTTATTATTTCGTTTCATCATCTTCTGCAGACAAATGAATCAGCAGGATCCTACTATGATTTGTTGCACTGATGAAATTTCTGAGCTGTATTTTCCTCTAAAACCACTTAATCCATCCAAAGCCCCGTCTCAAATCTGAGAGCTATTTTCTCACTTTTTAAAATATGAATTACATATCAACATTTTTACAAAGCATAAACTACCTTCCAGGTTACAAGTTATAGAAGAAATACAGATATCATTATGCAAAGTTTAGTTTATTTTTTTCATTTAACTGTTTTCAGTGGGGATATAACTCCTCAGTGCTAATGAAATAGCAATGACAACAGAACACTGTGTATAACTATATGTGAAATAGTAATTATAAAATAAACATGTATGTATTGATCACTCTGCTCATGAAATATAACTCCACACCTTTACCTTTAAACCTCCTTGTGAGCTCCTCCCCTCCTTACTCACAAGACGTAATATTTTGCCATTTACTTTTTTTACAAGACATATTTTGTTCCTCACAAGTTTTATTTAGATTTTAGAAACAATTTGTGATCTGAACATATGACTCAGATGCGTTTCTCTTTAAATTTGCTGCTATAATATTGCACAAATATAAAAGTATTAAAATTATACTCAGCAAGAGTAATACAAATTATCTAATGATGGAGACGTTGGAAACTGAAGAGACATGCAAATTTCTATTTGAGGTATTCATTAGCTTTATGAGTAAAGAAAAGAATAATGAATTTTTGTATGTTCATTCCAGCTACTAAGTTTCTATGTCTTGTATTTTTAGTGGGGAAGAGGATGAGGAATTATGACAAGAAGAAATGGTAAACTTCATACTCAACATTCTGGCAGATTGGAGGAAAATCATTATATAAAAATGCTATAAGCTATAGAATTTACTCTTTTACTATGGGAATATTAATTAATCTATGTGATAATTTCCCCATATCAATTTGGAAATAGTAATTATACTTGCATCATGCAGCTGTTGTAAGAATTAAATTAGATAAAGAAGGTAAATATTTAGCAGAGTGACTGGCACACAGTAAGATTTCGAGAAACGGTAACTTATAATTTTTATAGCTGACATGTCTCCTCAGACACACTTTAAGAAAAGCAAATGCAGGAATGGTGTATAACAAGAATTTGATTACTCTCCTCATTTTTCTTCAAATCTGTGCTGCTAAATTTTAGTTTTCCAGGATATCAAATTTTAAGTCCTGTTTTCACAGAATCCATGAATTGATTCTAAAAAGATGAACTTCATTTTCTAGTATGGCATTTCTCAAACTTGATCTTTTCAGGGAGTCTGCCGAGTCAAACTATTGTCATAATAATATTAAGATGTCATTTACATTTTCTCTCTCAATTCTCATACAAATGTAGAATGTAGTTTTCAACAGGCTACATGAACTGTGATGTTCCGTGTATGATATCACAACAATTCAATTCAGAAACAGACACAGGAATCTAGCATCTTCTATTAAGCCAGAAATTAAAAGGGCTTGCAAAATGTAAAACAATGTGACTCTTCTATTTTTTTTTTGGGGGGGGGGGTGCTTTTTAAAAAAATAATATTTATGTCCACATCTGATAGGTTTATTATGGTTATTTTCAGGAAGTTAATAAATGCATGTTTTAATGTTATCTGTTTTAATTTCTGATATCTAAATATTAGTAGATAAAAATAAACCACACACAAAAAATGCTCTTTAAGTTCTTAGTAATATTTAAGAGTGTAAAGGGGAACTGAGTCTCAAAAAGTTTGATAATCATGTAGGTTCAATTATATTTCTCTCTTCATTAAAGTATTTCATAGAAATACATTGCAAACATTCTCTACTTCAGTGAAAGCTTCCACCACTTGATCAACAGTAAAGATTGGGAGTATGTGCAAGCTGTTTTTTGTTTTGCATGCCCTGGTGAAGACAGACACATGTACTTTGTCTTTTCCAGGTCGATTGTTAATCTAGTGGAGCACAATAGCTTTAGAAAGTTATCCATAATTCGTTCCTCACATTGTGAGCTTTCTTTCTACTTTGTTTTTGTTTTTTTGTTTTTTTTCTATACACCAAGAGGACATAAGCAAGAATTACTTGCAGTCTCATGAGAAAGAAATACTCCCCATGGCATTTTCTAATCAATACTGCACCTTTAACTACATGAAATGGACTAACGAAAAAAAAATAGATGTGATGCACATTCCTGTCTCAATCCTTTGGGAATAAGAGGCTTTTCAAGGATAATAGTGTACCACGTAAATATAATTATATATAGTATATAATTTTTGTAAGCAATAAAATTTGGTTAATTTCTGATTATTGGATACATATTTAAATCAGTCATAAAAGACACTTTGTGGTTATGGCTTTCCTTCTTGACTTAAATTGACATTACTTTAGCATTTATGTTATAGCCAACGGCAAGTTATAATTCTATGATGTAGTGATTTGTCAACCGATCAAATGTGCTTTAGTAGGTTTTGGTGTTACACAAAATCCTTCATGTGTTGATATTGTCCATTTCACTCTCAAGCGATACTAAACTTATATAGGTATATTTTTGAAATATAGAAGAAATGCCCATCTTTTAGCTACAGAATAATATCAGTATTAGAATAGGCGGTCTGCATTGCATTTCTCACCCTGAATAACTCAGCAGGGATAGATTTTTTGTTCAGAAATGTTCTCATATTCTGTCTTAGAGCTAAAAATGTCTTCACTCACAAAGTAAAATCATAACACTGCACATAAGGTCTTTGTACTATGTTCAACTAAAATAAGACTTGCTTATTCTCTCATTCTTACTAGAAAGTTTTCTGGGAGTGATTGTGTCAAGTTCTTTTTTTGTCACTGTTAACCCAGGAAGTGGGTACTATCTGACCACTATGTACATGTGCAAGAGGGATGTTATAAAAAACCAATCTTTTGGAGTAGATATACAATCTCCTGACTTCCAGAGTTACAGGGAAAACACTGAATGCAAGTTTGCATAATTAATTTCTTAGAATAATTAGCAAGGTAAATGTTACAACATAATAAAATATCTATTAGCATTATAAATAATATTGGTTAGGAATCATATATATATATATAATTATATATATACATATGCACACACATGTATGTATGTATTCATATATACAGATATATACATGCGTATGCATATATAGAGATATAGCTGCAAATGGATATCTCTTGTCAGATGACTTTTCGATTTAAAAAATACTTTTTTGTAAGGTAATTTTAAAAGTTTAGGTTGATACAGTTTTTAACAGAGAAGTTAGTGAACTGTCCAATGCAAAAACTGACAGCTTGATAATAATTTAATTGGCACAATGTACTATCCATTAGAAAACATAATCTTCACCTCCCCCAATGCTATCATAATGCTAAATCTCATGAATTTAGAAGGCTTATTCTCTGAAAATTCTCCTTTTTCATTTTAAACATTATTCAATATTATTGTAAGGCAGTAGTCTAAATTTTTTTCATCTAAAAATAATTATATCAGAAGTTTTTAAAGCACACTAGATAGCTGTGTGTTCTTCTGTATTTCTCAACCTTTCTCACGGGGTAGGTTAGTTGTGGCTAATGAAACTTTAAATAATTTTAGGCTGAGGGAGTTAAGCTGACTTGCTTCCTACATCCATTTCTCCCCACTTTGGTGACATTGGAAACCTCATATTGCAGGTCATTAAGTTAACTACATTATGATGTTATATATACATTTTGTTTTATAACTTCACTGCATTTCTATTTGTATTTTTAACTGGTTTGTGTTAATTAACCCAACTAATATAGTGATTCATTTTAAATATTTCTAAGACACATTTTGTGTAAATAGATGCATAAATATTTACAAAGAACAAAAAAGGCAATTTTCATAAACATGAATTTTTTTGCTTTCAAATTATTCGAATGTCATATGAAGCCGGTATTTTTCAATATATGTTCTATTCAATATTGACAGTATAAATATTCATCAAAATAACTCCATGTTCTAATAAATTTGGAATATGTCTGACCCACCCCATAGCTCTCCTTGGAGATTAAAATTAGCATATGTAAAGTTCAGATAAATCCTTCTGTGAATATAATGGCTTAAATTCCTGTAATTCATTGCCTATGCAATCCAAAACACTCATTAACTTAGACCTAATAACATACACCTAAACTTATTTTTCACTAAATAAACATTAGGAAATAATTTTCTGATTATATTTGATTAGTAAATCATAAATATATTGAAAAAGAAATCCAGTTACACAGAATATTTTAATATATATTTTAACAAATATAGTAAAATTATTTGTCAATGAGAATGATTTTGGTCTTGAAACTAGATTTACAGTTTCTTTTAAGATTGAAAGTTTAGGTCAGTACTAAATCTTATCCATCTATGAATTTCCAGTGTTTTATATTTAATAGGTCTTTAAAACATTTGCTCACAAATGAACAATATGTGTTCTCTCTTACATTGTCTCTTTTTACACTCTTATAAACTAAAATAATGAATAGAAAGAACTAAAAGTTGAGCCCAGAGAGGTAGAAGGCACTGTCTTCTGAGATTAAATATTAATGTGATTGGTAAAATCATACATATTAAATTCAGTGAAATGTCTTTAAATTACAAACTTCAGGCTAAGCTAGATTCTAATATTCATGTTTTGAAAAATACTATAATTATTAGTATAAAGTAATATAGTCTTAACACTTATAGACAAGTAAAATGATAATATGAGAGGTATTATCATTTTCAACTCTCTTTCTAATATTAAAGTGCCTGAAATTTTACAGTTGATTCTCTCTTCGATAAATTTTTTTTGGCCAAGAGGCAAACATACAAACATAAAACACAACTAGAATAGAAATAAAACTGGTTCTCAGAAATATGTAATTTACACTTTTTATTATTCTAATTTTTAAAAATGGCATTAAAATCTGCTTTGGAAACTTTAGTTAGCTAATATTTTAATTATTTTTTATAAAATAATTATACATATGTTGGAGTTCAGTGATTTCTTAAGCTTGTCTCTTATCATTTTTAATTGTAATGCCTTGCCAATAATTGTAGCATTATAAAAAATAGTTTACAGATATTTATGAATCTAAATCAAACATGTTGTCTTCATATATCTGTTTTTTGAATATCATTTACTCTAAGAAGCAACAAAGTATTCTGATGATAAATTGTATATAGATAGACTAAAAGAATTGAAAAATTTACCCAGACACTTCTTGTATGTGCCTTAAAATTATCTACAAAATGTATTAAATATATATTTTTCTTCAGCACATATTATGTGTCAAACAAAATCATGAAGAATAAGGACATAATTGATGAATGGAGAAAAATTACTGAAGGTTAATCTTTCCATAAACTAATGGAAGAAATTTTTAAACAGATAAAAAAAATTCATATAATGAATCCCAGCATGATTTTAATTAATCTGAATGGCTCCTATACGTTTGATGGTGGCCTGAAGAGTAGTATGTGATTATTATTATGTAATAAAGATTATTATAAACTAATAATGCTCATAGTAGTGATCAAAATCAAAATATAAGAAAGAGTGGTTTCACACACTTTAACTTGATTTATATATCACAAAATCATGAGGAGAATGCAGTCTATTTCAAGCATTGCACTTAAAGCGTCTGACTTGACTGGGTGAGGTAAAATAACTCATCCAATTTTTTTTCCAGCAATTAACCATCAGAGCCAGATTTGTGGTACTTGATCTCTGACTCCTTAGGTGTTATTCCTTCCATTACAGTGATAAAATGAAATCAAGTTTTAAAATGCCCAAATACTCATTCGATCTCAGGAGCAAGGCAGTGTAAAGAAATGTTGTTTAAAAGATATGTCAATGCTGGGTTTAATAATGATTGAATCATGTACATTCAAATGTGAAATATCCAAGTGGAATAAAAGGAGAGAGTATAGTTACATCAGAATCTCTTTAATAAAGCCAGATTTTAAAGGAGCTTATAAAAAAGATTTAAGGAGCAACAAATACAAAGGCAGAAAAAATAAGTTGGATGCCTCATTCTTGCACACAGAATTGAGACAGCTAAATTTCAGAATTACTTGAGGTTTATGAGAATGTCCCTCACAGAGAGCAGTGACCTGGGTTTCTACAGAAAGCTACAACTGGGGAAGAGAAAGTTTGTCTAAGATCGGTTGTGAAGGCAATTTTGGCCATTGCTTACCAGGAGTATAATGATGCCTTATAAACATTTTTCTTCTAAGAATTTAAGTAAAGCACAATTGATAGACTATTTGAGACCTGGTCAAACACATTCTCCCCAGCCTTTGTGACTAAATGAGGAAAAACTAATGGCAATTGCATAATAGATGACAGTGGATACCACTTTTTGAGTTCTGGTTATATCTGAGGAACAGATAACAACTTTACTGAGTGTTGACTACTGTACTTCTTTTTGAGATAAAAAAAATTGTGCCATAAAATGGCTGCATCATTTGCCTTATATTCCATAATGGTGGAGACCACATTTGAATCCAGGTCCTACAAGTAGGTAACCCATTTTTTAATATAATTTATTTATTTCCCTGATAAGGCAATTATTTTTAGAATTATTCTCATTCCAACTTAATCAGAATTTATTATGTAAATTCTTTATTTTTAAATGATCATGTGTGTATCTTTGACCTAATTTTACACTCTTGAAAACATTTTAATATATTGCAATGAAATTTCCAGGATATATATGAATAATGAATCAAGCTGATGACAAGTAATAAATATTTGTAATAGTAGCAGGTTTACACAAGAATATTGAAATATAATAGACTAAAATTATTGAATCAAAATAAAGAAGAATAAGGTAATTTTTGAAACATACGATAGTCAACAAATGTAATAAAAATCAAGCAAAATTGTCACACTATAAAAAATAATTGAATTTAGTACCTTCTTCTCTCCATAATATGTTAGCTACTGCAGCATGTTAAAAAGAAAAAGAAGAGAAAGAAAAATGAGTAAAGACAGTATTAACTGCATAATATATATAATTATTAAAGAGTTCAAAATCTCTAGAATAGAATATGTACACAAAAGTAGTGACAATGAATTCAAGTTAAATTAACAAAACAATAAAAATTGGCATCAGCTAATACTCTGTGAATTTATTGAAATAGCCAATTTTTCTTTGGAAAAAAGATTTTGTTAGTAAACAAAGAATATTTTATGCATCACTGAAAAAAATAGGATATTTAAGATAATTTTATCAAAAAACATTTTTAGAACAAGTATTGGTTGTTAAACTATTTATTTAGTTGGCAGTTTAGTTAAAAGTTACCAACACAAAGGCTATACTTTTTATAATTCTCAGTACTCACAATATGTAATATTCCTACATAATATGAAATATTCCTGAACAAGAAGGATTCTTGTAAATATAAGATATTGAACACAGAAGTAGCCTAGTTTTAAGTAATAGATGTTTTCACTGTTTCAAACCAGATAGAAAGAAAACATATCTGGATATACTTTGTGTATTTCAGTACATACCGAATTGTTTCTAGACAATAGGCTTATTAAATATTATGTAGAGAGTAAATCAGGAGAGTTATAACATTAAGACAGAAATAAAAAATTACCAGTTGAAAATATTCTTGAGGAAATGTCTACCTCTTTGATAATTCAAAAGCGCACAAAGTCTATACATTTTCAAAGTAAAACAATATAAGTGAAAAGAAAGTAAAAAATGGAAAATCTCATACACATGTTAATTACTTCCTGAGTATTGTGATTATATTAAAGTGTAATCACTTTTTCATTTAACTGAACTCATGTGTATATGTAGCAGAGCCAAGAGTGGAGTTTAGCACTCCTTACCTGAGGCTTAAGGCCAAAGTCATGCAGCTTTCAGCACCTGCTATATTTCTTTTAAACATAAATTGTTAAGGGTAAGCATTGTTTGTGATTTTTCAGTGTTAACAATACATATTCGAACATGAATACATGACGTGTGCATTCATTCAGCACATTTTGTGCTGTTATTCTTGTGCATACAATGTGCTTGGAATAAACAGGAAAAAAGTACAAACTCTCAGTTATAAGATGAGTAAGTTCTGGAGATCTAATGTACAGTATGGGTGGTGATGGATGTGTTAGTTAATTTAATCATGATAACCATCATACAATGCATATATATATGAAATCATCATCTTGTACACCTTGAACATGCACAATCTTTGTCAATTAAATATTTTAAAATAATAAAATAAAAAGACAAATCTTATTTTCAAGGAGAGGCTATAGACACAAGAGGAAAGAGAAACAAAGAATTACTGCCAGGTGATAAGTGAGATAGGATAAGCAAATACGAGTCAGCCAGTATGGGCGAGACAGAACAGTCATCTCTGAGGGGAAGATGTTGGGCGGTGAAGGGACGGCTTCATTGGGGTGGTGCTCTGTAGGCAAGGTGACACTACCTAAGTTGACAGGAGAGCTGGGGGGTGTAGGAGGCCTAGAGAGGTTATTCTACACACAAGAAAAAAACACGTTCAAGGCATACCAGCCAGAGATATCAAAACACATCCAGATGATTTCAAGCAATTTGGTGTATTTGGAGGATAAAACTTACAGAAGATGAAGCTGGACTGTTCATGATAAAAATCAAATAAGCTTTTGTATAAAATACAAAAGAAATTAAATTTTATTCTGTAGGTTCAGGAAAGGTTGAGTCATGGTCAGACATTATTTCTCTGTCTGATAGAAAAAAGTAGCTAAGCATGTGTTTCCTTATATCTCCATCTATTCACTTAATGAGTACCAATTGAGTACCTAGCATGCGTTAGACATTGTATTCAGCACTGCAATACACAGGTTTCTGTTCTAATAGAACCCATATTCTTGTTGGGTAGACAAAAAGTATTCAAACAACGACAGAAAAAAATTCAAAATTACAAATTTAGTGTGTTATGAAAGAGAAACAGTACTGTGAGTGTTTCTATTGAGTGGATTAGACATAGTCGGTACACCTGGGAGAGACTTCCCTAAGGGTAATGATTAAAGTGAAGTCTGCAAGATGAGTAAGAGTTAGCTAAGTGGGGATTATAGAGATTGGCTTTCTAGACATAGGAAAAAGCATGAACAAAATCCTAGTGGTATGTCAAAGTACTGCTATTTTAAAGGACTAAGGACATTAGGACTACGGACAGAGACATTTTAGGCTAAGCAATCATCTGTAAATACATACCAAAAAAATACAAAACTACCCGTAATATCATATAAGGTAAAAGTCAAATAACTACACATTGAGCTTAAAATTACAAAAGCTAAAAACACAGTAGTTAAATATGAGACAAAAACTGTTAGGACTCGCCGGGCACGGTGGCTCACGCCTGTAATCCTAGCTCTCTGGGAGGCCGAGGCAGGTCGATTGCTTGAGCTCAGGAGTTCCAAACCAGCCTGAGCAAGAGCGAGACCCCGTCTCTACTAAAAATAGAAAGAAATTAATTGGACAACTAAAAATATATATAGAAAAAATTAGCTGGGCATGATGGCGCATGCCTGTAGTCCTAGCTACTGGGGAGGCTGAGGCAGGAGGATCGCTTGAGCCCAGGAGTTTGAGGTTGCTGTGAGCTAGGATGACGCCACGGCACTCTAGCCTGGGCAACACAGTGAGACTGTGTCTCAAACAAACAAACAAACAAACAAACAAAAAAAAAACAAAACAAACAAACAAAAAACTGTTAGGACTCGATATAATATTAATAAATCTATAATCGCAGTCTGCTTTTTAACATAATCACTCTCATTACTAGAAAAATGATGGAAAAAGACAAATTTCAACAATGAAATTATCAAAATTGAATTACTGTATTTATAATTAAGGTGTAACTATATAAACAGAAAGTGTTTTCTTTTCACTTTTTTGGGGAAGATTTCCAAGAGTGGTCACAAAGTAAATTACAAAATAAAATGTCTCTCCCTATTCTGTAGGTATATTCCAATAAGCAGAAATTGTTTAGGCATTTTCAGACAATGATGAAGTGAAAATGCAAATATACGAGTGTTTAAATCCACAAAATTCATCAATAAATTCAACATTAAAAAATAAAATATAATTTCGGTTTACATAAAACACAATGAAAAAGAGAATTTAACATGTGGACCCAAAGGGTTTTAATCAAAAAATAGTGGATAGACTTAATTGATGCTTTCCTGGGCAAAACAGAGGGGAGAGAGAGAGAGAGAAAGAGAGAGAGAGAGAAGGAAGGAAGAAACAGGAGGAGAATTAAGGAGGGGAGAAAATGATGGGGAGAGGGAGGGAGGAAAAATGACTGTAGTTATAATGGTTTTAAATTAATGTAGGATTTTTTGCTAAATCTAAATATCATAAAAACATCTAAGGAAATACAAATTTCCAAACAGGACAAGAAGAAAATTGAATAAATGTTACCATGTTATTGGCAGAAATATTTTTAAAAAATCAGTTTCTTCTGAAATGCTTTTGAGATCAGAGGTTTTCGTCATGAGTATTTATTAATTTTCAAGAATCATAATTTTAATTATAATCAATATTGTTAGAATATAGTTCCAGATGAAAACATTACTATTCACCTTATAACGTCAGCAAAACTGATTCAAATAACTGATAATAGTAGAACAAAAGGAATTATGGCATAATCTTACTAGTGACCAAATTTGTAAATAAAATAAAAACAAAATTCACCAAAATATTAAAAGTTTTATCACAGACAGGAATACTCCTAGAATGATAGTGGATTGTGATTACTATTTGAAGTTAATTTTTGATGAACTAGACAATTCATTAAACCAAGAAACAAATATGAATTGTATAAAGAGTATAAATTAGAAGATAATCAAAAGTTGAAGATAAAATGAGTCACAAAAGATTAAAGTAAAAGTAAACATAAAGTTAGCAAGTTCAATTAGGTAGCAAGATAGAACGTAAATATTCAAATTTCTACATTCTTCTTATGTAAGAATTATAAGATACAATATAACTTTTATTTACAATATCCTAAAAGCATAATACATGATGGTTTACTAAAATACGGAAATTATAGCAAATCAGGTATAAAATTCACTAAAGATATGCTAGATGGAAAAAGCTAAATCATTCCTAGGTGAAGAGAATGAATATTACACAGATAAAATTTATTCTGTAATTGTTTAAAAGTTGCATGTATTGTTGTTGTCTCTTTAGAGCATACTTCATTCTATTGTAAAAAGTTAGAATGTGCATTAAATTTAAAAAATACTTGAAATTTAATTATCCTGGTATAATAACCAACTATTTTTCTCTTACATGCACATCTTTTTATTATTTTTATGCTTTTCATATGTTTATATTTATGAGGATGTTACTAATAGAATATATAAATATGTAACATATTAATATAATTTTGCATGCTGTTTGTTAATTTGTCATAACATGTTTAATCTAATGTTTAAATCACAAGTTTAATCACTGTTTCATCACATGGATTTCTGCCTTTACAAATATTATTTTCTTAAAATATATCAATCCCAATGTAGTACCTAGATCAGAAGCTAGTATAATAGGAGCTCAGTAAATATTGTTGACTTTTATCAGCTATACAAATGTACGCATATTATGTTTGTGTGTACATGTGTGTGTGTTTACTGTGATGCCCATTTTTCTACATATTTATTTCCATTAACATACATTCCTGTAACAGCTATGGGAATCTTTACAGCTTTTAACACATTGTCAGGCTGATTTGTAAAAGGCTGTTACCAGCCCCACTGGCAGCCTGTGAAATTATTCATACCTGCCCACTCAAGGTGAACTGTTACTCTGTGTGTGTGTGTGTGTGTGTGTGTGTGTGTGTATGACTGTGTGCACGAGCTTACTAAATATGAATATATGCAATATATATCAATTAGTTTCATTATTAGTAATATTGAATATATTTGTAAATATTTAAAGAAAGCTTTTATTTTCTACTTATGTCCTTACCTCATTACTTCTATTAGGGTGTTAGGGTGTTGTTATTTTCATATTTTTCATTTTTAAAAGCTGCTTATATATTATTAATAGAATGACTTAGCATCATGATATTAGTTTATTCTTCATACAATGTAAACAGTTACCAATAATAAATGCAGGCTGGATTGTGCTACTCATTTGCTTAAAAAAATATATATATATATATATACATATATATGTTCTCAAAGTCCTTAGCATAGCACATATGG
This sequence comes from Indri indri, assembly GCA_004363605.1. Taxonomy (NCBI): domain Eukaryota; kingdom Metazoa; phylum Chordata; class Mammalia; order Primates; family Indriidae; genus Indri; species Indri indri. Next base: position 71,522 of record RJWJ010001816.1, read on the forward strand.
GCTTCCATGGTATGCCTCGTGTCATGTTAAACTCATCTTCTAAATATCAAGTCTTTCTGAATCTCTTCATCTTTACTTATTTATTAAATTTGAAAGGAATGCCCTTTTCAGAATTCTCCACCTAGTATTTTTCCTAGTTATCCTTTGAAACCTAGCTTATATTTTTCACTTATAGTTATCCTTCCTGGAACCGAGAGTTTGAATTAAATAGCTTTTTTCTTCACACATAGAAGGTCCTATAAAACATCTAACTTACTCCTTAATATATCATAAAAAAATATCTGTTTTGATATCTTTTATTCATAATTGAACGATAAAAATCTCAAAGTTATAGACCCCAGAGTTCAATATTTATTCACTATATAACTGAAATGTAAAATTCTTTCTGAAGATAACATGCGTTTTATAATGAAAATATGATTCAATGGAACAGATTCCTGACAATAGTAACTGAATCTTTTATTAATGCCTTTTAATAAATTGCCTTACTTTATATATTATGATCTTTGCAATTTTATTCAGAGTGATGGATCTCATGTTAAATATGCTCTCTCTATGAGTAAATTCATTTGGAAAGTTGAATGGTATTATATAAGCAACAGCAATGTTAGTTAACTATGGAACAGCAAGCTATAGCACCGAACAGCTATTTTCCTTGGCTACTCATGTAAACTTCCTGGCTTTTCATTGACATAAATTTCTTTGTTTGTCCTTCTTCTTGTCTAAAAGTTTAAGGTGCTCACCGCTGCAAATCATTTTTTCATTAAGTTCATTTACGTAAAGATAACATTTAAACTAGATGTCTTATTGACTGCTTTCCTTTTGGATTTAAGAAATTGACTTAACTTCAGCAGGCAAATGAAAAGGGCAACCTTAAAAGAAAATGTAGATAAAAGTTAATGTATTTGTAAAAATGTATGGTTATGTTATGGTAGTTGAAATTTCTTCGAATGTACATATGAAAAATGAAACGAGACATTTAAACTGTACCATTTTTAGGCTAGAAACTACATTATACATGTCAAGTACATTGTCTGCCATATGCCAAATTCAAATCCACTTTTAAATGAAACTGTCACTCTTTTAACACTAATTGAAGGTGATTTCCCCCTTGTGACTACACGGAGTCCCAACCCAGTGTCTAACATCAGCTGATCAGGACATAGTGTCCAGGTTACATTAGGGTATATAATACAGAAACTAGCCAGGAAACCATGGTCTCAATTACTATGAAGTGATGAGATGGGGACACCCTGTATATACATTTTTTTAAATTTTTAAACATACATTTATTAAATCCATATTTTCACTATAACGTATTTTTCTTAAAATCACATTTGCTGAGTTTCTTCATATATGACCTACAGAATTTTATTTGTAAAATACCCACCTAAGGTTTAAATATCCCAAAAGAATGATATGTAATGACATCTTTCTTGTTCTACTTCATTACTGTTACACCCTGTATATTTTAAGTACCTGGCACGTAATCAGGTGCTCAATAGATGTTAGCTAGGTAGCCATATATATCCTAGGTAGAACTCAAGGTGATCATACCCATAAAATTAAGTAGAAATATATCCAAAACTAAGCATTGCAAAAAAGTATATCTTAACCTGTAGTTAAAGCTATCTGAGAACTCCTCATGTTATCATTCAAGAGAACAAAATCATTAGAGAAATAGAAGAGTACTTGAATATTAATTAATAACATATGTGAAAAAAATAAAGATGTTAAATCTTTAAAGCTTTCTTTAAAGCTGTTGCAATGTACCAGATGATTTTTATAAAAGAACATTATTTCTAACAAATTTTATTACTACTTACATAGTCTGATTTACTCACTCTTTAATATGTATTTAAATACATATTTAATATATATTATATATGTAATGTTAACATAGAAATATAATTATATTTAACTATAGGGTAAAATAAAAGAATATCCAATCTTTGAAGGAAATACACTGCTTTAAAACATTTATCATCAAGATAAATAAAGAATGCCAGATATTTTGTAAGGGCAATTAAAAATTATAATTTTAAACCTCAAATGCATTAAATATCCTGATATTTAGACATTCTAGGTAAATACATAGTTTACAATTCAGTAAAATTTGTTTATCTTTAAAGACATTAAAGAGATTGGAGAGCCAGGACATTATAAAGGCATCAGACTCCTAAACAGTGTAATCACTAATGCAGGATATAAACTTAGCTTCTGAAATTTCTAGTAGAAACAAGACAAAGAGAAAAAAAAAAGTATTGGGCATCCCATTGTTTGAAAAGCCGTTCATGTGGAAAATGACAGTATGTCTCATACAACAAGCTGATTATAAAGTAACAGAGATTAACTTCTCCCAAGCACTGATTTCTACTGGAAATTTATTGCATGAACTATAACAGACAAATGAGATAATGTGAGGACTTTATGAGCACTGAATGAGTTAAAAATTTTAAAGTTCTTAGGGGAGTGCTTGGCACACACAAATAAATATATACACATATGCATGCATACACACAACATATGTGTATATATACACAAATGCACATATATATTTTAAAAACAAAAACATTTTGCTAAACATACAGAGAAATATGTCTTCAAAGATGAGAACTTTATATTGTGACTCAAATATGAAAGAAGTTGTAGTAATAATAGGGTCTACTTATCTTATTTTTGATGATGATAAATAATGTAATTTTTGTGTGTGCATAGTGTTGAGGAAACGATACTTAAAATGCCCCTTCAGACATTCTTCTCAAATATTACGTGCTTTAGCAGGCCAGTAACAATTTTTGCCGTAAATCCAATTTATATTCTCTTACGATTGCTTCAGTTGTTCACCTTGTGCTGATTAAAGAGAATTCTGTGTGCTTTTGATTTGCTTTTAGACGCAATAAGTATCAGAACTGGCACTCTGTTGCAAAAATGTAAAACCTGGCATCCTCAATCTGTTGAGTTGCATCTTCTACTACACTACACCAACTAATCATAAGAAGTTGGACCAAAGAAATCATTAACTCTAGAACTGAAGTTTTCTTTTACACAACACTTTAAATATTTCTTAGTTCTTATACAGTTGGTGATAGAGAACCAGATTATCTGTGTTATGCAGTAAGAATTTTCATGTCAAGAAATAGTAATTGGAAAATTACAAATTAATAATCTCTTTCATAAGGAATTTCAATTTAGTTATGGCAGAACTTGTGATCTCGATTTAAAAGGTATCCCTGTGGGCCCAAGAAGATGAATTAATTTTAGAATGCATGCCCAATGTGTTTATTGAGTCATGCTGTTGAATAGGATTACTTTGCACTAGCCAATTCAACTTTGGCCTGAGGTCTCTCCTACTCTCTTTCCTTCTTTCTGAATTTTTAATTGTTAATTTATATGGATACAGAATAGTTGTACATATTTATGGGGCACATGTGATATTTTCATACAGGCATACAGTGTATAATGATCAAATCAAGGTAACTGGGGTATCCATCAGCTCAAGCATTTATCATTTCTTTTGTGTTAGGAACATTCTGGTTCCATTCTTTATTTTAAAATATACAATAAATTGTTAATTATAGTTGCCCTATTGTGCTACCAACCATTAGATCTTATTCATCCTATCTAACTGTATTTTTGTACCATTAGCTATCCCCTCTGTGACTTAATTTTGAAAGTAACACGTACTGAGAAACATTAGTTTCTTTGCTTTGTTTACATTAGTTGAGAAAGAATGGTAGCTTTTGCCTAAAACAATATAATAAGCTCTAGAGCTCCTGCTCTAGCTAGACGTTTTGATCTCAGCTCTTCACAGTTACCTCTTACTAGTATGCATTCTAAAATTCTTGATGGATATGCTCTAGTTAAAACAATTTACTTATCTTTAAAAAAACAAGTAGATAAATTAAGTGACACTCATGGTGTTTTGAATATTACAAATTAAGAATCAGCTGAATATATTTAAAGATAAAGGAAAATATTATAATAAAACTAGAACAATGTCTCATCACATACAGTTTTTTTTCCTGTGATAATTAAAATGCTTCTCATAAGAATACATTAAATCCCTTGGTCATAATGCCACCTGAATTTAAATTTCTAACTTTTTAGGAGCCTAAATCTTTCTCTGTTGAGGAGTTATCATTAATCCTTTTAAGTTCCTGTAAATGAGTTTGAGAACCACCATTTTTCTCATTAGGTTACAAGGGAAAACTAAGGCACAGAAGGGGGACATCAATATCTAAGACTAGGTAAAGGAAAAACGATGCCCTACTGCCACAAACTTCAGGGGATGAATTTGGAGTTACTGCCCATATTATTTTATCACTTCTTGTCTTCTTTATTTGAAACATTATTTCTCCTACTAGGAGTTGGATCACTACTTCAAATTATTACAGTGGAGAAACAAAGGATGAAATACGACAAAATATGTTCTGTTCCCCTCTAGCCCTACCTTCCTTCTCTCCCATTCTTTTCCATCCCCACTCCCATACAGTAGAATTTCCAAATTAATAAGAGGGAGCAATGCCAGCTGCTCTTCTTCCCATTGTCAACCCCACAAAAAAGGCAGAACAAACAACTGATAGCAGCGATACTCTAGCAGCTGCAGTTACTGGCACAGAAAAGAATAGAATGGGGTCAGAGATGCTCAGCAGAGAAATGACAGGGAGAGCAAAAAAATTAGGCCAAGTAGCAGCAGTGTAGCCAACGTGGCTATGGTAAGAATGAACGCTGGCACTGAAATGGGAGAGCATTTCCCCCTGAAGCCTTCTGACAGCGCGGTGACTCCACACATGTAGCCTTTAATTATTGCTCACTCTTAAAAATAAAATGTGGCCGGCCGTGACTTTGAGAATACAATATAAAAACCCTTTCTCTCTTCTCTCTCTGTATACATATATATATAATGTTAGTATTAACACATTATATATTTTTATATATACACATATATATTAATATACACACACATATATAGTATTATTTACTAACATTTCCTGGGAAACTTATCTTTCCCATACTTACTCTACAAGACAGGACAGCAAAGGAAAATTATCATATTTGAATAAAACTATAAATCTCATGTTCTTGAATCATTTTTTAGAACTTGAAGATGAAATGTTTTGTGTGAATATAAGATTCACAAAAGGAATTTAGCTTCTTTGAAGCATAATATTTGATAGAATACCTATGATACAAAACAGTCAAATAATAACTGCTCTACCTGCTAATAAAAGTATAAGCAATTCCCAAATACATTTGAACCTTAAAATATTTTAATATAACATATAAATATAGAATATCTAATTTATTACCCATTTTAAACAGTCCTATATCTAGCATATTATGCTACCAGTTTACCTATTTAAATAATTTTACTCATTGTTTAATACATTTAAGAAAATTTTAAAGCTAATAATCATGACCCAGAATAATAACAATAATGGTAATTACAAGAAACATTTATTGAAGCCACATTAGGGCTATATATTGCCAAGTATTTTAGAGAATTAGATCCACTAAAATTTCATTTCTACAATGTTTCCAATTGAGTTAATTTTTATAACAGCCTAATCTAGAAATGCAAATTGAAGAAAGCATGTGTTAAAAATATAACAGGGTAATCAAATAGTGTGGAGTAAGATAATAATGTTCTAAAAGCAAATTGATGAGCAAACATCTACTTCTTTTAAGCATTACACAAAATATTTTCAGATTAGGCTCTATAGCCAAATTCGTCTTTCTGGCCAACAATACCAATCATATGTACACACAGGCATGAAGAAAAGGATGCTCAGGGAGTCACAAAAGCATGAAAAGCTGACATCAGATTATCTTCTGTTATCATAGTAAGTTATTTCTAGTGTCAGTTTTGCTCCAATTTAATGGTTACTATGTAATAGGCATAAGTGGACTAAGGCAGCAGTCCCCAACCTTTCTGGCACCAGGGACTGGTTTCATGGAAGACAATTTTTCCACAGACTGGGTCGGCGGGTGGTGGTTTGGGGATGATTCAAGTGCATTTCATTTATTGTGCAGTCAAACTTCTCTGCTAATGATAATCTGTATCTGCAGCCACTCCCCGATGCTAGCATCACCACTTCAGCTCCACTTCAGATCATCAGGCATTAGATTCTCATAAGGAGCTCACAACCCAGATCCCTCGCATGCGCAGTTTACAGTAGGGTTCATGCTCCTATGAGAATCTGATGCCACCACTGATCTGAGAGGAGGCGGAGCTCAGGTGGTGATGCAAGTGATGGGGAGTGGATGTCAATACAGATGAAGCTTTGCTTGCTCACCTGCTGCTCATGTCCTGCTGTGAGCCCTGGTTCCTAGCAGGCCATGGACCTGTACAGGTCCACAGTCCAAGGATTGGGGACCACAGGCCTAAAACATGATTTTAATCTTTGATTCTTTTAATATGATTATTTATTATGAAAAATAATATTTTGTGAATGAACTGGTTTTCTTCTTATAATTTCAAATAGGCTCATAAGCCAAGTAATTCTATCTCTTGGGAAGTTCCATTATGCCAAATAATCTCAAAAGATTGATAAAAGATGATAATTCAACTTCACATTGAATGCTAGTATTGAGTTCCAGCAGCCTTGGGTAATGAGTTTCCACAACACATATTCCATTTTGAGATTACAGGTGGAAACAAGGTAACCAAACAAGATAACTTGCTTTGTAAACTATGTTAAGAATTGGAATTTGGCTTAATCCTACCCTGGTAGTAATAAAATAATAATACTCAAATGCACACTATACATTAAAAATAAAATCCAGCAGAAAAAAATGCTTATTGTGATATTTCTAGGATAAGCACTAAATAATGAATATTTAGAAAATGATTTTTACCTTTGCGGAAATATAGCTTGTATGCCTTTCCTAATTCGACTTTTACCATTCATGCACTTTAAGACCTTTCTTAATTCAGTTCCACCCAACAATCCATTTTCATCTAGTATTGTAAATATTTTCATGATCTTATATTACACAAAGTTAACCAAACCCACTGTGTACTTCATGACTCTTCCCCAGGACTGACCTGCTGCTAAGTCCCCAGCAATGGAAGTATCACTACAGCCACCAACCATCAGCTCAAATTTCATCACCTCCATAGAGACTACTTTATTCAACTTAGAATTTGTTTCTGTGTCTTCAATCCTATCACACTTGCCTTGTATATCTATTACAGCAAGTATTTCATTCTACTATGTATTAAAGTTGATTACTCAATCATAAGAAACAACAGTGATCTAGCACCTCTTACACTTTCTTGGATTAAAATTAAGCCCATTATCCAAAGTGAAGCACCACAAGAGCAGAAGAACGGGCTCCACTTGTACTCGCCATCAAACTGGTTCTAACTGATCAACACTAAGTTGATCACATGGCAGAAATACTCTCTAGGGATTAGGGGGATGGGGGGGCAAATCAACAACTAAAGGACACGGGGAGCACTAAGCGGGGGGGAGGGAAGGGCACGCCTTAAACCCGCACTTGGGTGAGGCAAAGGCATAAAGTGTAACTGTAATGTTTGTACCCTCACAATACCCTGGAATAAAATAAAATAAAATAAAAAAAAAAAAAAGAAAAAATAAAGTTGGTCTTCATCTCTACCTGCACTCAACTATAGCCTTTCTGAAAGTAAATAATTGATTTATTAAATATTAACCACATGCTACTAACATTTGTTTTTGTCCCTCGAGAAATATTTAGCAGGTAAAAACATGAAGCGTTGTTCCCTGGAAATTTTTATTTTGCTTACAATGAAAGTTCTTACTCACTTTCTAAATTTTGTAAATGTCCTTTTTCTAACGGACAATTAAGAAAAAAATAGTTAAGTCTGGAGTAATACAGTAATAATATTCATACACTTTGTAAGGTAACTAGCTTCACACATTTAAATTACATAAGTCAAATTATAGCCATTGTAAAGAGCATACATTAAACCAGTCAGTTTGGTTCAATGGCGATATGAAAGAAATTAAAAGGCAAATTAAAAGGAAGTTTTAAAATTAGAGCAAAATATTCAGTCCGTGGTATGTACTTCCTAAATAATTTCTGAATGTATGGCAATTCAATGTTCCTCTAATGCATGTAGTTGCTGGCCCCCAAGCTATATGAAAAAGCACCTCTAAGAGAGAAGGCCAAAATGCTTCCCAAAAGGTAGTAAAACTGACACTACTACTAGCAATGCATAATGACTCCTATTTTTCCAAATCTCACCAAGTCCTGGCATTATGCTGCTTTTTAACTGTTGGTATTCTAATGAATGTGAAATATCATTTCTCTGTGCTTTTCTTAAAAATTTTTATGGATTTATAATAATTGTAAGATGTGTTTCCTTGATAACTAATGAGAATTAATATCTTTGCATAAAACATAAGGGTGCTTCCCTTTTCCTTTCCTGTGAAATTTCTTTTTAAACTACAGGCCAGATTTTTTTTTGATTGTTTGATTTCTTCCTATTTATTTATTTAGGATAGTAAGTCCCTGTCAGTTATTTGTGTTGACAATCTACTTTGGGCAAATTTTTATAATTAGAACTTCTTCATTTTAACTTAATCATACTGTTTTCTCTGATGTTTTATTCTGATTTATGCAACATAACACTGAAATTACATTCTGATAGTCATAATTTGTGTATTAATAGTTGTACTAAATATTATACACCAGTGTCTTTACTTTCATGTAATTATAATAATGAAATTAGAAAATAGTGTATCTTTTTTCTTTACTCTATAGTATAAGCTTCCAAATCTTCTGAATTCAAACTATATTTAGAAATACATTTTGATTTTCTATTAGGACATATTTGAGTTAACATAGAAATATTTTATTGATTAATAATTTAGTTTCTATTAAAATTTCACTATTGCAAGAATGTTTCCAAAAGGTTTATTATTCTTTATACCAGAGTGGAGTGTAACTACATGCATTAGACATGTAACAGAAGGAATGGCCTAAAAAAAAAAACAAAACAGCAAAAATATTTTATGTCTCTTTAAAACATCTCCCACTCCTTTTTGAGAACTAGGATCAGCATCCCTGCCTCAGGCCACTGGTTGGGAGGGGCAGAGGAATGTCCTTTGTTCTTTGTGCAGCAGAAGGTGGCTCAACTGGAACTCTCCAAGCAGAGGTCTAGACAGAGGTCACGGACTTTCTGAAGCTGAATAGCCTCCCTTTAAAAACTCTGTATTTCTGCTTACTATTGGGAAATTTGGTACTTTTAGATGGGAGTCTGCCATTTTTCCTCATTTGCCAGCAAATTAACAAACTTCTCTTTCCTTCTCCTCAAACCACTTGTCCTCATTCTGATGTGGCCCGCCCCCAAGGACAAGTGCTGAGCTTTTGATAACCAACAAAAAGTCAATAGATAATTTAGCAGAAAGATAGTCAAATTGGCACATAATTTTACTGCATGAGATTGAAAAGTGTCTTTTAAAAAATATTATATTTAACCACATTTTATATATAACATAAGTATGAAAATGTACACATAGTTGGAAAAAAAGCAAATAAGGAGGCAGAATGATAATCAAACTGTCTGACTCTTTCTGGCCTATCCACCCACAATTGGCCTTTATCAGAATTCAGATATCTGGGCAAACAGAGGACAATGGGACACACAGATGTATAATCTTGGCTGTTTGCACACAGTTGATAAAAATGTGTGGCCTAAATTAGACTTCACAAAACTTTGAGAAAACACCTCACTTTTACCCCAGAGCCTGGGCATGTCAAAGACACATTTGTTTTATTAGCAATTCACACATTTATAGCATTATCTGACTAAATTCCTATATCAAAGAAATCTAGAAAATCATGGAGTGATGTTATTTCTACTTTTTTTGGAACCTAAGTACACAGTCATTTGATAAAGGATCCACTAAGTTTAAACCCTCTGTAATTATGGAATCTCAAAGAGGGTCCTAACATTTTCTCCTGAACATCACTAACTCAATATTAGTATGTACATTTTTTCAAGGTTTCTTAGAGATTTTATACTCAGAGTTGTCACTTTATACACACAGTCTGTGAGCCTAAAGTAATACAAATAACATTTCATAATCACTTATTATAAATTAGTCAACTTGGTAAAAGAACTCCAGAAACTTTACCCCAAAATATGACTCCTTCATATAAAGAATATGTTGAAATAAAGGTCATTCAGTATCAAAAAGCATTGGAGGGGGATTTCCCTCTATCAGCCTAAACCTGACTGACCCATCAAAAGATCAAAAGGATAATTGACTTCCCTTTCTCTTCCTGTCACCTCAATATATTGCAGGAAAGAAGATCAAGAATACAACCAGACCTGGCCCAAAACGTTTAAATATAAAACCCGTCTCTCAGGTTAATTTAATTTGCAAAGACAATCATTTACAAGTCAATCTGCTTCCCCCCATCCATTTATCCTCCCTAGCACCATTTGTTGTCCCTAAACAGAATTACCTGTACTCCTCATCGCCCCTCCCCTCCAAAAGGACAGGTATCAAAGTATCTGAACTTCATTGAGATACTGAGTAGTGATTCTCCCCATAAGCATGGTAAATAGACCTTTCTCTTATTGATCTGCTTTAATTGTGAGTTGATCTTTCAGCAAACTTTCAGGGAAAAAAGGAAGTTTCCCTTCACCCTTACATTGCCATTGACATGAGATGAGATTGAACAGTCTCCTAAAGGTGTATGACACTGCAGAGAAAATTTAGACAATGAATCAAAATAAGAAGGATTTAAGTCTTATTTTGTTATGGATGCAATAGAGATGCCCTATTGCTTAGGATTTCTGTAAGCCTGTCAATTCAGTGACATTTAGGTCATATAGCATCTTGTTAGATAACACGGCTCTGCAATTGTTAGAAACAGATCTATTTAGTGACATTAAAAAGGGTATTATTTTAAAAATACAGTCTTCAGATACAGAAATCATGTGGCAGATAATTTTCGTGTATTCTGGGTCAACAGAGGAAAAGATTTACGGAACAAGTTACTTCACAGGATGTGACAATGTCATTGGCCAAATTGAGGAGAATGAATATTAGAATTTGTGATAAATAATGAAAGCTCATAAAATAATAAATCTTTATCAAATATGGTTAACCTCAACATGACTCTGATTATACTAAGTGCATTTTATTTCATAATAAGCTTATTACTATGTAAATGTCTATATCAAATATTAAACAAATAGTTTTTGGTCTTTTCAAAAAGTAATATGAATTGTTCATTTTGCCTTAAAATATAATTAATATAGCTCCTCTATTGAATAATATTTAATAAATTTTAAATAAATATTAACATTTTTAATTTATTGACTTACTTCATTTTTCCCCAAATATTTATTTTTATTTGGTTCTATTTGGTTCTAGCTCTTAGCTCATGACTGTCAGGATTAAAGTTCCACCCTGGCTGTGATGTCTGTATTTTATTTATAACTATGGATTTTCTCTATTCCTAATTATTCTACCTATCTCCCATTTGTTGAGTGTAAAAAAAAAAAAGCCAAATTATTAATATGATGACTGCTGCACCTATGTCACTTTGCTTAAGTGTAGAAATAATTATTAGTTGACGACTGCTGCATCTGGCTTCATTTATACCTCTTTATAGACTACTCTATTCACCTATTTATATTAGCTTTCCAGCCTCTGTAGACATTAATAAGATCCTACATAAGTGATCTCATTAAATCTATGCAACTTCCCTTTTGAAGTATGTTCTTCATTCTGTAAAAATAAGGAGTAAATGAGGACTAGAGAGGCTAATTAATTTGCCTGTATTATCAGAATATGTTCCATTTCCAAAGTTTACGATGTCATAATCATACTGCCTATCTACGTAAAAAGACCATGTCTCAATCTACTTTAAGACCCTTTCCTCTACTTCTAAAATAGGTAAATACTTCATAAACTTTCATATATCTTTTACAATATTTTAGAACAAGTGGCTGAATTTAACCATATTTCTAAATCTCAGTATTGCAAATTAAACTTATTGCCTTTTTATGATAATTATTAACTAATAAGAGCATTATATATTTACATAATTTATTTATTCAAATAATATTATTTTAGTGTTTAACCCATTTAAAATTTTTTAAAGAATCTGACAATTATTTTTTAGTTCATAATAAATTATGAACAGTCACAATATTAATTTTTGTTAATACAGTCAACTGCTATTAATTTATTGGAGTAAATTCTAAAGTAAAAATTGCTGCAATAGCCTAATATTTCCCACTGTCACACTGCTTGTGACAACAATAAAAAGATATATACTATGATAATATATTTATCATTATATATTTTGACTATAATATACCATTACAATATATTTAGACATTATATTCCAATGTTTACAAACACCTAGATTAATCACATTCCTCACTAAAATTTTAGCAAGGTGTGATTTAATCTGTGTTCAGTGCTTAGTGTATCCAATAGCTTAAAGGCTTTCTACAGCAGCCTACATTCATACCACTTTTCATTTACCTCATCTTAAAGATGAATCATTATCATCTGTGAATTTACTTCCACTGGGAATAAAAATGTGTCAAGGGCTTATGCTATTTGCTAGATGTTTTCAAATAAATAACATACTACTTCAACCTAAATCCCTTCACATATTTCACATCATCTTCTCCTACTCCCTGTTATGAGAGCTGCACAATCCCCTATGGTCCATTTCTACTGGTCTTTGCATTTAAATCCTCCCTGTATATTACTCTATTAAATCTTGGTTACCAAAACCTATCCTTAATGTAAGCGTAGACTATATTATTTTCAAGCACTTTTTTGTAGTTCAATTCGTCACATGAGAAAACTTCCAGGGAGGTTTGTTGATAAAGTTGGGCACTGTAAATCAAAGTTTCCTAGTTCAAAGATTAGGATAGAAGTGGAACACAAACTCAGCCATGTGATGTTTTGCATGACTCGTTCTCTCAACAGTATCATATTGCTGGGAAATGTAGAGTAGTAAAATGTGATTGATACTGCTATGAGTCCTGTATTATATAGAAAATAGCTGGATGATTACTCAGAAGCTGTAGCTAAACAAAGTCAGTCTATGCTGTGTTATTTATCCCAAAAGTTGTAAATCTTTCCCCATTTTTATTGCTGTCTATATGGGATTCAATACTTTTCTGCATCTTTCATAAACAAGACAGAAGAAAAGTACATTGAAGAAGAACTTTCAAAATGTAATAGGAATATAAATTGATTCCCTATAAAGGGGAACTAAAGAGTAGCTGTTGTTTTGCCTCTGTGACAAAAGTGGACTCTGGCAAAAGATTTTGACATTTATTCAAAATATCTTAATATCTACAGGAAAGAAAATGTATACATACCAATCAGCTAAGTAATTATTTTTTAAAATGTCAAGAGAAATATTTCATATTTGAATACATATTAATAAATACCCATACATATATCTATTTATGTCTATACCTATATTATCTATGTCTGTATCTATATGCATCATTGAATTTGGGAACTTTCTGATATCTAGCAATTGCCAGGTTTTTCAGGCTTTTTTTAAAAAAAGATTTTTGTCAATCTTTTCTAGCAAGGAATAAGAAATTATTTTCAGAAAATAAGCTTTAGTCAGAAGAAAAGCTACTTCATGTCTACCACTACGATAAGTGCTTTATATATAACATCTAAAAAGAAATCCTTCAGTGTATTTAGCACTTATTTCATATTACAGAAAAAGAAATTAAAGCTCAGATAGGTCATGTAAGAGCCCCAAATCACTGAGCTGTTATGTGATTACAACACTGTATTACAAAATGTATGCTCTTATGAATCTGCTTTTTTAGTTATATATTGTATTCTACCACTAACAAAAAAAAAATCCCTGAAATTATTTTTAGTGGATTTGGAAAAATAAATAATTTTTTCAATTTGTGCAAGGAAGAAGAGTGAAGACATCACTTATTGGTCTGTGACTGGTTCTTTTGGCTTTCTTGAAACCATCTGTCTGTCAAAATACAAATGTGCTAGGTATAATTAATATTGGTCTCTGTCCATGGAATTACTAGAAGAGAATCCAGAGCAATTTTTAAAATGGGGACTACAAAAGGCATTAGTTTTCACTAATATGATCTCCACCTGGTTTTGGTTTTATATTGTTTACAGAATCCTGACAATTTACTCACTGCTAGGAATCATCCCAAGGAAAACTGTCTTCTACCAATTAGATATTATTACATCTTCAGTTTACATTCTTCAGTAATTACCAATATTTTACTCAGCTAGTTTACTTATTTTTATTGTCCTGATTTTAATTATGTGTATTATTTTCTAAAAATGGCCCTTTTACATCAACAGTATATATATAAGTTCTTAATTATAGGTGTAGCAAATACATAGAACACAAAGCAAAAATTAAGGGCATTTATTTAAATTAGATGTAAAGTTTATTATTCCAAAGAAACTGTATTTTCAGGCATTCTATTATATAAAATAGTAGAATACAAACATGAATTAGTAATGTTTGAGACTTTCAGGTTACCACTGAAATCCGTTAGTTTCTAATTTTGATCCTTGAATAAGTTGCATAATTTAAATACACAAGTTATATCTATAAATATGTTAATTACAGATTTACAAAAAAATCTCCAAATCTTTCACTTGCATTATGTCTTTCCTATGAGATGACTTTGAAAGTTCCATAAATATAAATATAGTAAGGTCTACACTGGTATATCTCATAAAAATACTGCTTCTAATTTTAACAGTAGAGTGCTAACATATAATCTCAACAATCTATTTTAAATGTATCATTTTGACCAGTAATAGCTCGAAGTGATAAGTAAAATACGTTAAAGAAAGTATTTCAGAAACTCTTTATAACCAAATACATTCATATGATTAAATTTAAGAATAAAATTATATTAAATCTTCCTCTAAAATTTTCCTGGAATTTATTAATATATACTGAAAGATTGATTACATGTTTTACGCTTATAGCTAGGTAAAGATACTAAAAAATACATGACAGTATTAATAAAAGAAAATAAGAATATACAGTTGTTATTAAAGTGTTTCAAACGTGTCATCACAAAGGACAAAGAAAACTTGTTTTCAATTACTTGTCACCTAAAATTAATTTTCAACAGAAAATGAATTACAAATTGACATTTGGCAGGAATATATAAAAGGAGTAAAATAAGGAAATTATGGTGGACTTCGTCCAGGTCATTAAATCTATTACAGCTTTCTTTTTACTTTTTCTACTTTGAGATTTTTATTTGTAAATATTTGCTTATAATAATGGTTGTCCTAGCCAGACAAAATATAGATAAAGATACATTGGTAGTCAGGACTCAGGTAAGGCCTTCCTTACTCGTGGATCCACGCATATGCACACACACTGATTGATTTAAAAGGGAATAGCAATGACTCCTGGTCTGATGCTTCAAACTTGTTAAAAAACTGGGTTCAAAATATGAACCTGCTAAATAAGAGGATCCCAAAATATCAGACCCTTGCCAAACTTATATTAATAGGAGCATAACAAATCATACTGAAGAGCAGACCACAAAGGGAATAGTCGTTCCAAGTACATCCAGACCCTATCCCCAAACAACAATATTGAGTCACGTGCTGACCAGGGAAAGAAAACGCATGTGCGTTTGCCTACTGAGAGTTCACTTGATAAATGCTATAACAATATTATGAGTTCCAAGCAATTCAGCTGTCCTGAAAAATAATCCATCTTTAGCATCCCACCCCATCCATATCCCTTTGCCAAGTAATTAAAAAAAAAAAAAAGGACAGGGCATTTTTCTTACAACTTCAGGAGACAATCAGACTACATGGACTGTGATGACAAAGGATTTCTAGTATTAATCCAAGAACAGCTACAGAGTAGTGTTGGTGCCGGGAGCAGTGAGTGTCTTGGGGTAGCAGTAACCACAGTGCCTGCTGCATAGAAGGGCTGCTATATAGCTACTGGATCAGTGACTACAGTGCAACTGACAGAAAAAGAAAGACAGTAATTTTTTCAACCTATAGGATGCACCTTAGATATTTTTGGAGGCCTTGATCTCCCCAAATATCACTGAGGAGAGGAATTTTGCAAGGGATTTAATTCCTGATCGAGCAAATAGGAAGACAGAACCTGAGACATTTCATGTACACTTGCAAAGAAAAGAAAATCATTCTAGTGTTGTAACGAAAATTACGCAAGCTTTTTTTTTTAAAAAAAAAAAAATCTGTTTTTAGCATTTCAAGAGTCCTACATGTTGAAAACTATTTGTTTTAATGTGCTGTGCATTTCACAGTTTTCTGGTGTCTTTGCTTTTTGAAAAGGCTGTAAAAAATGTATGCTCCAAAAATCTGTAAAATATGGTGTGTGTGTGTGTGTGTGTGTGTGTGTGTGTGTGTGTGTGTGTGTGCATGTTCAATACATACGGGTCTTTCTAGCAGAATCTTCCACAAAAAGAGAAGAGATGTCTTCATCCACTCCTGCTTCATTCCTTGCAATACAAGTGTAGGCTCCTGTATCTTCATAGCGCACATTGCTTATGTGAACCTCACTGCCATTTGCTGAAAACAGAAGGCAAATGCAACTTGTAAACTACAATTTTAGTTTTGGTACAGTGCTTTCCGATTACACAGTCAAACAGTTCTCTTAGCTTGTCCTAATTAAACTGTTTTCCTACCTACTTCCACAGTTTGGAGTCATGCCAAATTATTCCAGAAGCATTCAAGCATTTCATAAACTGTGCTGTCATCCTATTACCGAGAACCCAAAACTCTATATCAAATGCACACTTTATATTTTATATCATTTCTGATTTTCTACCTTGTAAATGACATATTTCATATTGATAGCTATAATTTTATTTATATATTTACTTATAATAATCAGAATTCACATTTCCTAAGTTTATAGAAATGTAAATAATAGCAATATGGTTCATTTGCAGGAAAATACATATGAAAAGACATTTTCATAGAGAATTAATTTAACATCATGCAAATATAATATTGCCATCCTTCAAGCTAATTATTGAGTTCTAATTATATATCTGTGATTATTAGGTAAGTAGGACAGAAAAATAATAATACGTGATTTGTCTAAAAGAGTTTCAGTCTTTTTTCAGAACTATACCTAAAATAAACTATATTATAATATGGAAATTAACATAGACAATGTATGACCAAATGGATAAGGGAGTGATTAATCCAACTTTTAAATTTTTGTGAGATGATATTTCAAGCTAATCCTTCAATAGCGAGTTGCATTTCCCAACATGGAAATCAGGGCATAATTAATCATTTTACTATATATTGGCAACATGCTAGGTACTTTCCCTGTATACTATACTTTAATCATCCCTAATCATATTTAATTATCAGATGAGGAATCTGAGATTCATAGAAGGAACTCATGCAAGTCCCTCAACTCTAAGGGTGAAGGCTGGACTCTCGTTCTATGTGACTCTAAAGCTCAGCATATGGTGTAGTCATTTGTTTAGTTTTCTTTTCTTTTCCTTTTTTTTCTTTCATTTCTTCCTGTGTGCACGTCTGTGTGCATGCCTCTGTGTGTGTGTTCGTGTTCCATGTTATACAATTATAAGAAGACAATATGCAGTTGAGTGGAACAGGTCTATTTGTGACACGTAGAAGATATATTTAATTGGTGTGCCTGAGTTTGGAGACAGAAGGGTAGAAAACCAATGGGGAAAGAGCTCGAATGCCATGCGTAGGAGCCAGTAGCTCTCAAGGGATGTGAGTGAAATATAAAGGCACAGTGGATGTCTGGGGAGGCATAATTACTTGAATCACTTGAACCCCTTTCTCAATTTACAAATGCTTATTGCACACCCCTATTGCTTGCCATCCTTTGTTAAGAATCAGTACTCCAAAATAAGGGTTAGCAGGTTTTCGTTGAAAAAGGCCAGATATTAAACATTTTAGATTTTGTGGGTCATAAAGTCTCTGTGACAACTACCCATCTTTGCCATTGCCATATATGATAATTAAAAAAAAAACAATGTGTGTGGCTTTATTCTAAAAAAAATAATAATAACAATACAAGCAAAAAAAATCCCTTTATTTACAGAAACAGACAGCTGTCTGGGTTTGGTCTGCGGGTCTTAGTTTACAGACACTTGTTTTAAAAGATAGGGAGTAAACAATGTATTTAAAACTGCTTCGACCTCTTGTTTTGCATAAAATATATCCCCTGCCCATTCAGACCTTTTTTTCAAGACCTCCACTCTTACTAGCCTAAATTCTCTAGATTTTATGAAATATCAAATCAATTGATTCCTCCTTCAAATTCTCTCTCCTGATATTCTTCTATGTTTTTCTAATCTGTATGTCCCATTGGCTTTTCCTCCTTTCCCGCGTATTCCAATGTTCCTACAAGTTTTCACTCTGTCGCCAGAACTACCGATTCCTTCATCCATTTACCATCCTGGCGTATCTGCCTTACTAAGGTCCAGAACAACAATAAGCTAACTTATTTCTGCACCTGCTGTCCTTGCACCTTTACTCTTTACTTGAGTAAAGAGTGAGACCATTGCATAAACGAGTTTACAGTTTTTGAATTCACAGCTTTTAGTTCACAGCATATTCAGTCGACTTGCTATTCACTTCGCTCCACCTCTACAGCGAGATGCCTTTCATACCCTGCTCCACTTTTACTTTAAGTCTTTATACTTTGATGTGTCCCATCATAACACTCACTTCCTCACGCTAAACATGTGACCTTGCTCTTTAAATCATAAAATAAATAAAAGTGATCAGAATGTAACTCCAAAACTTCTTATTCCCAGCTTCACCTTTATTTATTTCTCTAAGGGATTTTTTTCTATTTCTTTCCAAGGCAAATCTCTCCCCATTTCTTGTTGATTTCTATGACTCATTCTGCATCCTTCCTCCTTCTCCTTTCTCTCTACCGGTACTTCCTCGGACTGATAAATTGTCCAAGAAAAAAGAAATATCTCCATTAGTCCTAAGCTTACCCACCAGCAGGTACCACCTTCTTTATTTTTTTTCTTTCAGGATCTGGAAAGTGATTTTTATACTTCTTGCCTTTTTTTTTTTTTCATTTCCAAACTTACTGAAGATTGATTGCTACTTATATTGCTTTTAAACATCACAAGAACAAGCTGATCACCTAACATGTGTACGCATATGAATGACCTTCCTTGACCTTTCTATACACTTCCAATTATGGAACTCTTTCCCGATTTTTAACTTTTTCTTTTCTTCTGTAGTATCCCCTGGACTCCTGTCTCTTTGGTGACTTTTAATCTCCTGTATTATTTATCTTCATTTGCCTGCTAACAAAATATTTGTGCTTTCTCAGGATTTTACTTCCTCTCACTCATGCATTACGCCATCTGTCACCATAGTTATTCAATTAGTGCCTAGACTTGAACTTCACACACAAATGCTAAAGAAGCATCTGATCAGTGATAGGATGATTAGGTAACTGCAGTGTGTGGTAATACATAATCATGTATTAAGCCACATGGAATTTTGTAATCCTTTGTGCTTAGATTTATCTCTTAAGTTGTTCTCTCTACTCTCCTTTTATTTTTTGTCATATTCCCTCAAAACTTTACCTATTTTCTCCTGTCTTCAAAATTGACAATAACTATTTTGCAAGGGCCTCCACTGTTTCATTGCAGAGCCTGAAGTGTTACAATTCCCCATATTTGTTTTCCTGCATAATCCTGGAAGCAAAAATATGGCACACTTGTTATAATATGGTTTGTTCCAATTGAATGGGCAAGAGACACTAAAAGAAGTAGCTACTTAGACTTTTCTTCATTTAATTTCTTTTGAAAATATCAATCTTCTTATCCTAGATTATCGACACCAAGATGTAATTATTAGACATGCTTGTAAATTTGTCAATCCTACTTATAGTAATTTACTGATTTCTAGGACTCAAGTTTTTAAAGTTCAAGAATACCGGCCGGGTGCGGTGGCTCACGCCTGTAATCCTAGCACTCTGGGAGGCCGAGGCGGGCGGATCGTTCTGAGCTCAGGAGTTCGAGACCAGCCTGAGCAAGAGCGAGACCCCGTCTCTACCAAAAATAGAAAGAAATTAATTGGACAGCTAAAAATATATATAGAAAAAATTAGCCGGGTATGGTGGCGCATGCCTGTAGTCCCAGCTACTCGGGAGACTGAGACAGTAGGATTGCTCGACCCCGGGAGTTTGAGGTTGCTGTGAGCTAGGCTGATTCCATGGCACTCGCCCCAGGCAAGAGAGTGAGACTCTGTCTCAAAAAAAAAAAAAAAGTTCAAGAATACCTTTAGAGACATGTTGTCATATTGACTTACAAAAATAAGTAAAAGTTTTAAAAAGCTTTATTTAAAAATTTATAATGATTACACATATTCAATATTAAAGTAGAATAATAATAGAATTCTATGCTTAGGGAAGTAATAAAAAGTGAAACATATCCATTTCTAGAATGATAAATTGAAGAAATTTAAAGGATTGGAATAAGGAATATAATGCCCATGCAAGAGAAACTCCAGCGAAATGACGTGGTATAAGTAACTCCTAACAAGGGAAAAAAATATTTGTGCATTTTTTTACTGCTAGTATAATCAACATACAATATGTAACTGGTTTTGCACTATTCAAATTATTTGACCATACAAAATTGTCTGTTTTTGTTTTATTTTCCACTTATTCATGATCGTTATAATCTATATAATAATTGACTAATGTCTACACATTAGATATTAGAATATGTAGAATATTTCATATATTAGAATGCAATAACTTAACTTTAATGCAATGTAAGTGTGAAACTTATTTAGTAACTTCTTGATATTTTTCTCTTCATTTACAAAATATGCTGGAAAACATTCACTAAAAATTTCTATATTATTGAAAGTCTTTATAATACATATTTTCATGTGTTATGTAAACATTTAAAATGTAACTTAAGAAATGTATTTCTTTGAAGAGATCCAATTATTCTGTTCAGTGTATCTGCTATAATTCATGGGACAAGTATTTAAAAGATACATAATTTAATATTTCACTTATCACCAAAATAATGACATAATTAATCACTGTGACAAAACTATTACTTAAAACATTAAAAGTATTAAAGGACTCTTTCAAATGTAATCTCTTAGATATGACCATATTTTTTCATATTCATGACATTCTGTTGCCACCAAGACTCATTTTCTTTTTTTCCAAATAATATAAGATGTATTATAAATTTTCTACCTGGTCATTTAAAAGCAAAAAAAAAATGCAAGTAAAAGGCACCTTGAAGTGTGAGTTGTTTGGACAGCTTTGGTGTAATATCAATTCCATTCTTCAGCCAGCCAAGCTGAGGGTTTGGTATGCCCTCTGCATGGCACCTGAGACTTGCAGTTACCCCAGGCTCTCTTGCCTGACTTTCTGGATACACCCGAATGACTGGAGGAACTGAAAAAATAAAAGAGAAAGTGAATTAGTGATTCATATCATATTCACCTTCAATTTTTCAAAGGAAACAAAAATTTCAATATGAGATGTCATAAATTATACATTTTAATGATGCCATATGTTTTTACAGATATTAGTTTCCAAATACTGTTATATTTTCCACTAAAATATACCTGGTTACTTGGATAAAGGCTATCCTGGGACTGTGCCAGGGAAATTGCAAGATGAAACTGGGATATCTTGTTTCAGAAATGAAAGAAGTCCTCAAGGAATGCTGACACATGCCAAAAGGACACAGAAACGAGTTCAAAGAGGCTACTATCTTCCAAACATGGGACGATTTGAGCCCTGAAATAATTACCAATTATAAGGGAGTATAAGGAATTAAATAAAACTCTATGCATTCAGTTATATAAATGAATATACAAGAGGAGAGAAAGGAAAGCTTTTCTTTATTATGTTGAGAAATTAAGGCAATAATTCCAATTATAATAGTATCCAAAAATAAAATATTTGGGAATAAATTTAACCAAAGAGGTGCAAGATTTTCACACTCAACACTATAAAAGTTGTTGAAAGGATTTAAAGAAAACCTAACTAAAGAAAAAGGCATCTTGTGTTCATGGATTGAAAGAATTGAATGGTAAAATGTTAAGAATTATTGGTAAGATGACAATATTCCCAAATTTATTTACAGGTACAATGTACTTCTTATCAAAATTCTAACTGCATTTTTTTTTTTTTTTTTGCAGAAATGAAATATCTGATCTTCGGATTGATATGAAATTATGAGAGCCTCCAAATAGTCAAAAAATTCTTGAAAAAGAAGAAGAAATATGGAGGATTCCTGTCTGCTGATTTCAAATATTCAATGAAACCACAATAATCAAAGCAGTATAATACTGACACAAGGAAGGAATAGAGCTGAGCATGCAGAAATAAACACATACATCTGTGATCAATTGTTTCTTCACAAGGTGCCAAGAAATAGATTATTCAAGAAGTCTGGGACTATTAGATATCCATATGCAAGAAAATAACCCTGGACTCTTACCTTACACCAAACACAAAATTAAATTTAAAATGAATCAAAGACCTAAACGAGGAGCTAAAATAATAAAACTTTTAGAAGAAAACATAGCATACATATTTATGACCTTGGATTTGACAATAGTGTCTTAAATATGATCCCCAAAGCACAAGCAACAACAAAATAAATAAATTAAAATTCATCAAAATTATATTTTTGGTGCATCAAAAGACACTACTGCGAAAATGTAAATACAACTTACAGAGTAACAAAAAAAATCCTACTTATATCTGATAAAAGGCTAGTATCTAAATATATAAAGAACTGTTACAAATTAGCAACTAAAAAGCAAATAACTCAATTAAAATATGGACAAAAGACTAGTAATTTCTCCAAAGAACATATGCAAATGGCCAGTAAGCACATGAAAATATGTCCAAGATGTAAAAAAAGGGAAAAAAAAGGAAATTCAAATCAAAACTACTATGTGCTGCAACTTCACATCCACTAAGATATGTATTAAAACAAACAAAGAATAGAAAATAATATGTGTTGTTGAGGACGAGGGGGAATTGGAACTCCTGCACATTGCTGGTGGGAATGTAATAAAAAGGAAATAAAAAGGAATAAAGTAGCATTACGTGATACAATATGAATACTGAAGGTATTACACTGAGTGAAAGAAGTCTGACTCAAAAGGCCACATATTATATGAGTCCATTTACATGACATGTTCTGAATGGGAAAACCCATTGAGATGGAAAGCAGATTAGTGGTTGCTAGGGACCTAGGGACAGGAGAAATGGGGAAAGACTGGTTAATGGATATAAGGTTTATTTTGGGGGTGGTGCAAATGTTCTAGGATTAGATAGTGGTGATGGTTGCATAACACTGTGAATGTATTATACTATGAGCCATTGAATTGTACATTATAAAATGGTTAAATGGTATGTGAAATTCATCTTAATAAAAAAAGACAAAGATAGGCTAAAGAAAGATTCAAGAGTAGATTAAAAGGACTAAAGAGTGATGATGACAAAATGTAATGTGTAAATCAAGATTGGGTTCTAGACCAGGAAAAGAAAACTATAAAGCAATTACTGGGAAAATTGATAAAGTATGAATATGGACTGCATCCTCCATAATGGGATTCTGTTAATGTTACATTTCCTGATTTAATAATTGCATGATGGCTACTTTTCTCTGAGGTACTTTTCTCTAAAAAATAAACACTCTCTGAATTAATTAGTGACAAAAAGAAAAATTACCTCATATTTATTTTCAGTTATATATATATATAAAATCACTGACATTAAAAATAAGACAATATTAGACATAATTAAAAAACCAGTAACTAAAAGTGAACTGTGCATCAATTGAGAACTTTCTGCTTCCAGTAATGTTGGAAAAGTGATTCTGATTGATTCCAATCAATTATCTTCCTGAAGAGAATTAAAATCCTGGAAAAGTTTACAAAAAGCATTTATTAGAAAGCATAAGTAACCTAAGAATATAATGAATGGCAGAATGAGTATGATAAAAAAAACTTTAAGGCTCATGCAAGTGAGCTAGAGCTGTTTCTGAACCAACAATATTTCCCAAGCCAGGTAAAGATCCCGAAAGTCAGACTGATTACCAATCAAAGGTTCTGTGTGTGCGTGTGTGTATGTGTGCGCAATTTAAAAATTAATTCAAAATTTTGAGAGTTTTTTTAATTTTTTTATCCACTGCTTTTTTCAGTGTGTGTTTCCTTAAGGTCTATCCCTGTTGCTGCATTGAATCAGATATGCTGATTTATCTCTTGTACCCTACTCAACCCCCAAACTTCTGGGAAGCCTGAATTATTTACTTATTTATTTATGGCTTACAAACACATGCCAATATCAACTGATTCTGGTAGGTGACCTGAATTGAAGTTAATGGGCTTAGTATCATGTTTCTACAATAATTTAGGCTGGAGAGCCCAGCATATTAACTTTATCTCTGGAGTGGGTCAGGAGATGCATTACACTGAAATGACCAAAAAATTGTTCAAAGACTCACTCCTGGACTTCTGGTAGTCTTAAGTGCCTTGCAAAAGTAGATGAAATTCCTCTCTTGAAGAATGTACTACCTTTATATTTCAAAAGATTTTAAAGTGGTTTATAAAATAAAGTTTGCAACATGCAACAAAATACATCAGGGTTCCCCCCAAGAAAATACAAATTTAACCAATAAAAAACAACAGTTGAGTGAAATAAAACCTCAAAATTTTAGTAAGTGAAATTATCGTACACTCACCCATGTTTCCTATGTTTAAGAAGTGAGTAGCCGAATACAAAAAATATCAAAAAGTTGGGAAGCTATAAAAAAAAGTCACTCCAGCATCTGAATTACAGAGCAAGACACTATCTCAAAAAAAAAAAAAACAACAAAAAACAAACAAACAAAAAAAAACATACTGTTGCAGCTAAAATAAATCAAGTAGAAGTGCTAGTAATTTGTTTAAAAAGCCAATCACAGAAATCGTAAATTCAATCTTTGTATTTAATTTCAGATTAGATGCAGCTGATGGAAAAAAACTAGCTAATAGAAAGTCAAGAAAAATAATATCCATAATAAAGCACAAAGGTACAAAAATTAGGAAATACAGATGAGACAGCAAGTGAATACAGTATAGATTAAGAATATCTTGTTCTGTATTTATCTGTAGTCAAAGAAGGGAGCAATATTTGAAATGATACCTGCTGTGATATTCTTAGATCTATGTAAGGCATGAACCAGTGATTCCAAAAGCCCAAAGATAAACTTTTTAAAAAAAGTTACATATGCACATTATAGTTAAACTGTTTACCAAAGAAAAAGAGAATAATAATAAAAAAGCAATCGCGGCAAACAAAATGGTGCATAAAGAAAGTCAGACTGAAAGCTAAATTCTTACAGAATGGTGAAAAGTAAAAAGAGAAGATTGCAAGCAGCTTCATGTCAATACATAACCATAAATTCAATGAACACATTTCTAGAAACACAAATGTGTAGCAGAACTTACACAAAAAGTAACACAAAATCTGTGTTACAACATTTAAGTAATTTGATGCACTAGTAAAAACTTTTAACCAATGAAAACTTCAAAATGTTCCAAAAATAAAGAAGTAACACAAATCTTAAACAAATCGTTCCAGAGAATAGAAGATGGGTGGGGCTTCTGGGGAAGGTATTCTTTTGTAGCATTAAAATGTCTTTACCAATTTGTTGACAGGCCTATCTTCTGGTGGAGTGAACCTCCTCACCTTAGCTACGGACTGGATTTAATGACTCACTGTTACTAAACAGAGTATGACAAAGTGATGGGGCAAAATATCCAACATTGGGTCAAAAAGGTAATTGCAGTATCCTCCTCACTCTCTTGCTTTTGAAAAAAATAAGCTGCCATGTTATAAAGATACTCAATCAGCTTTACGGAGATGCTTATATGTCAAACAAAAGAGAGAGACCCCATGACAACAGCCGGCAAAGAACTAAGGCCTCCTGCCAATAGCCATGTGAGTCACTCATCTTGGAAACAGGTCGATCAGCCTCAATCAAGCTTTCAGATGACTATGTCTCTGATCAAATGTTGAATGCAGGCTTAGAAAGGACCTCATGCCCGGAACACCTAGCTAAGTTGTTCTCCAAACATTTTATTATCTGATTCTCTATTTTTATCTCATACCTGTATTTTCCTACAATTATATCGTAAGAAAATAAATGTTCATTGTTTTAAGCCACTAAGTTTTTAACTAATTTATTATGCAGCATACACAGATAACTAATGAAATTCCCAACTCTTTTGTAGAAGATGCATAAGCTTAATACTAAACTCTGACAAGGATATTATAATGAAGAATAATTATAGGTCAATTTCACTCATGAAAGTACGTGAAAAAGTCCCAATCAAAATATTGTTAAACCAAATTTATCAGAACATTAAAATGGTAATATACCATGACTTATTGGGTTTATTATAGACATTCAGAAATCACTCAATATAATTTACTACATAAACAATTTAAAGAAAAAAATGGGTGATCCTCTCAATAGTTGCAGGAAAATCATTTAACAAACAAAAAAGAGGGCGGAAGAGCCAAGCTGGCAGATGAAAAAAGCCACCAGTCAGAGTGTCTCTGCAAAAAGGACAAATTTTAGAAGAAAGAGAAAAAAATAAACTAGCAGAGAAACATATATCGGGTGAAGGTTGGAAGGAGGCATGCCTGAAACTACAGGAGACTCCATGGGAAGACGTTACAGAGGAGAACTGGAAAGAGAAAGGTCCCCGAGAGGCTTGGAGACAAGCGACAAGGGTAGGTGGAGTAGATAACTTTCCCCTCCCTTGCATCTCGGACTGTTGGTGGGCTCCTGAGTGGGTGGAGAGACCTGCCAACACCAGCCCAGAGACGGCTGCCTCCAGTGAGCGGTGGCCTCTTGCAGACATGGTGCCGGGCTCCCAGCTCCCTCCGGGCACCTCCCCGCAGGCAGACCTGAGCCTGTTGGCAGACTCCATGTTGCTCCATTCTCTCCTTCCCCTTCCCTACCTGTGAGTGCCAAGAGATGCAATTTAGCCATCACATGGAGGCATCCCCAAGGAACAGGACCTCTCCTTTTGGAGCCCTACAGCAGACTGAGGGGTACTCAGACTGCAAGCTCCCTACCCGCCAGCCCTCCCAGGCAATGCTTGCCTGGGGACTCCAGGAGAGCAGGGCAAATCCCGAGGTGGAGTGAAATCGATCCAGCTTGGGCACCCTATAGGCGATTCGAGACCGGCACCCCTCCCCCAGGCAGGGTAAGGGATTGATCTCCAGGGCCCAGGGGACAGGCCTGCAGACCAGACCCCATACACCCAGGTCATGATCTCACTGCCCTGGGGCACAGAAGGGAGATCTGTGAAAGAGCCTACTGAGGAGTATGCACCTTCAGGGGCAGATCAGCGTGCCTGATCGGCAACCCTCCTCCCAAATGAGGGCTGTGCACCCAGCTCAGGCTGCAATCTTGGGTAGGGAACCGTCTGGCCCACATCACAGCCAGGGGAAATCCATCGGCCTGAGGTCCCACTTGCTGGCAGAGGCCTGGGAGAGGCCATGGAGAGGGGGAGGGTGGAGGGGAGCGAGACCTGCTCCAGAGTGCGCGTCTCAGACAGCCCCATCCCCCAAGCCCAGACTTTCAGCTGAGTGGAGCCATTTCAGCCCTGCCCCCGCGTACCCCCTTTCCCCAGCAGCTTTGCACAGAAACAAAGAACGACCTTTGACCCCTGCTAACAGCAGTTGTGGAGCCTGAGGGCAGGCTTACCCAACCCAGCCCCACCCAGACTCACTCCCGGACCTCCCCCACTGAGGTGTAGAATAAGGACACACCTGGAAGTCCCAGGGCCCCACCCACCACCCGAGGCACAACAGGGCCTCTCTAGAGGAACAAGAGCTGACTAGAGGAATCAAAAACAGCACTGCAGCTTGCTCTTCCGAGCAAGTGCAACCTACCGACAAGGAGGTCATCCTTCACACCATTTACTGCATCTACTCATTCATCACAAAGAGTGTGGTCGAATCTCACCCACAAACACCACCTACTGGCTCAGAGACTAAACAGGGTGTGTCATTATCCAAACAAAAATCTAAAGGCAAGAAGGAACAACTGATCCAGATGGGAAGGAACCAGCGAAAGAACTCTGGAAGTATGAAGACTCAAACGGAAAGCACAACTCCAAAGAGGAACAACAGCTCCCCAGCAATGGACATTAACCAAACTCAGAACACTAAAATTACAGAAGAAGAATTTCAAACATGGATTGTAAGAAAACTGAATGATATGCAACAATAAATGGATAACCAACACAAAGAAACCACAAAAAAAAAAAAATCCAGGACTTGGAAGAAAAATTCACTAAAGAAATTGAATTAAAGAAAAATCAAACTGATGTCCTGGAAATAAAGGACTTATTCAGGGAACTACAAAACACAGTGGAAAGCCTCAAGAACAGGGTACATCAAACAGAAGAAAAAATCTCAGAGATTGAAGACAACTCCTTCCAATTAAATAAGTCAGTCACAGAGATCGAGCAGAAAATTAAGAGAAAAGAAATAAGCCTAAAAGAAATGTGGGATTATGTGAATAAACTGAAACGGAGGGTGATAGGAATTCCAAAAGGTGAAGAAGAAAACACTTAAGGGCTGGATAAGCTATTTGAAGAATTAATAGAGGAGAATTTAACAGGTCTGGCTAAAAATCTAAATATAAAGGTAAAAGAAGTTCAATGGACCCCAAGGAGATTCAATTCAGACAGGAAGACACCATGTCACACAGTCATCAGATTGACCAAAATATCCACTAAATGGGGCCCTTCTAAGAGCTGTAAGGCAAAAGAAACAAGTAACACACAAAGGAAAGCCCATCAGAATAACTCCAGATTTCTCAACTGAAATCCTACAAGCAAGAAGAGACTGGGGCCCCATTCTCATTCTTTTGAAAGAGAATAATGCCCAGCCTAGAATCTTGTACCCTGCAAAACTAAGTTTCATATATGAAGGAGAAATAAAGACATTCTCAGATAAGCAAAGACTGAGGGAATTCACCAAGACAAGACCAGCTCTCCAAGAAGTACCCAAAACAGAATTACACGAGGATCAGCACAATCAACACTCTCAAATGTAAAACCACTCAAAAATTAAAGATCAATGGCTAGATTCCACAATGGCTGAAGAGAGAAAACAGAGCAACAAAATGCAACCCAACAGAATGAAGAGTAATTCACCTCACTTATCAGTTCTTTCAATCAATGTGAATGGCTGGAACTCCCCTCTCAAGAGACATAGGCTGGCCGAATGGATAAAAAAAAAAAATAAGCCAAGCATCTGCTGTCTCCAGGAAACGCATCTAACCTGCAAGGATGCATTTAGACTCAAGGTAAAGGGGTGGAAATCAATATTTCAAGCAAATGGAAGCCAAAAGAAGGCTAGTGTGGCAGGTTTGATCTCAGATAACTTAGTTTTTAAATCAACAAAAGTAATGAAAGATAAAGATGGTCACTATATAATGGTGAAGCATACAGTTCAACAAGAAGACATAACAATTCTAAATATGTATGCACTCAACTTAGGTGCACCCAGATTCATAAAGCAAACTCTACTTGATCTAAACAAATTGATAGATAGCCACACCATAATAGTCGGAGACTTCAACATCCCAGTGACAGCACAGAACAGATCTTCCAAACAGAAAATTAACAAAGAAATAATGGACTTAAACAGAACTCTAGAACAAATGGGCCTGACTGACATTTACAAGACATTCTACCCAAAACCCACTGAATATACGTCCTTCTCATCAGCTCACAGGACATTCTCTAAGATTGACCATATTCTAGGACACAAAGCATGTCTCAAAAAATTTAAAAAAATAGAAATCATAGCATACATCTTCTCAGATCACAGTGGAATAAAAAAAGAAATCCACCCCAACAGAAACTATCATCTCTACACAAAGTCATGGAAACTAAACAACTGCCTGCTGAATGATTCCTTCATAAACGAGGAAGTAAAGATGGAAATCAAAAGATTCTTTGAACTAAATGACAAAGGTGACACAAGTTATCAAAATCTGCAGGACACAGCCAACACATTCCTGAGAGGAAAGTTTATTTCCATGAATGCCTATATCAAAATCTCAAAAAGATAACAACTAGACAACTTAATGAAACAACTGAAAGAACTGGAAAAAGAAGAACAGACCGACCCAAAACCCAGCAGAAGAAGGGAAATTAATAAGATCAAATCAGAACTAAATGAAATTGACAACAGGGAAACTATACAGAATATTAATAATACAAAAGTTGGTTCTTTGAATAACTAAACAAAATCGACATGCCTTTGGATAAACTAATGAAACCCAGAAAAGAAAAATCCCTGATAAGCTCCCTCAGGAAGAAAAAAGGAAATGTTACAACTGATGCTGAGGAGATTCAAGATATAATGTATGAATATTACAAAAACCTTTATGCACATAAACTAGAAAATGTGGAGGAAATGGACAAACTTTTAGAAACACACAGCCTCCCTAGGCTCAACTAGAAAGAAATAGAATTCCTGAACAGACCAATAACAAGGACTGAAATTGAAACAGCAATAAAAAACATTCCAAAAAAGAAAAGTCCCGGACCAGATGGTTTCACACCCGACTTTTACCACACCTACAGAGAAGAACTGGAGCCTATCCCGCAGAAATTATTCCACAACATTGATAAGGACGGATTCCTCCCCAACACATTTTTATGAAGCCAACATAACCCTGATACCAAAACAAGGAAAGGATGGAACAAAAAAGGAGAACTACAGACCAATATCCCTTAAGAATATAGATACAAAAATTCTCAACAAAATTCTAGCTAACCGAATCCAGGTGCTTATTAAGAAAATAATCCATCATGACCAATCGGGCTTCATCCCAGAGATGCAGGGATGGTTCAACATACGCAAATCTATAAACATAATTCACCACATAGACAGAAGTAAACACAAAAACCATATGATTCTCTCAATAGACGCAGAGAAAGCATTTGACAAAGTTCAACACCCTTTTATGATAAGAACACTTAACAAAATAGGCATAGATGGGGCTTATCTAAAAATGATACAAGCCATTTATGACAAACCCACAGCCAACATCATACTGAATGGGGAAAAACTGAAAGCATTCCCTCTTAGAACTGGAACCTGACAAGGTTGCCCACTGTCTCCACTTCTATTCAATGTAGTGCTGGAAGTCCTGGCCACAGCAATCAGGCAAGAGAGTGGAATTAAAGGCATAGGAATGGGAACAGAAGAGATCAAACTCTCACAATTTGCTGATGACATGATATTATATAAAGAAAACCCCATAGATTCAACCAAGAGGTTCCTGGAATTGATAAATGAATTCAGTAAAGTCTCAGGATAGAAAATTAATACACACAAATCAGAGGCTTTCATATACGCCAATAGCAGTCATACCGAGAACCAAATCAAAGACTCAATTCCCTTCACAATAGCAAAAAGAGAATAAAGGACCTAGGAATATATTTAACTAAGGATGTAAAAGACCTCTACAGGGAGAGCTATGAAACATTGAGGAAGGAAATAGCAGAAGACGTAAACAGGTGGAAAACCATACCATGCTCGTGGGTTGGCAGAATCAAGGTTGTTAAAATGTCTATACTACCCAAAGTCATCTACACATTTGATGCAATCCCTGTTAAAATACCATCATTCTTCACAGATGTAGAAAAATTAATTTTATGCTTTGTATGGAACCAGAGAAGACCTGCATAGCAAAAACAATTCTAGGCAATAAAAACAAAATGGGAGGTATCAACTTACCAGACTTCAAACTTCATTATAAGGCTGTAGTAATCAAAACAGTTTGTTACTGGCAGAAAAATAGAGCCATTGACCAGTGGAACGGAACTGAGAACTCAGATATAAAACCATCCTCATATAGCCATCTAATCTTTCACAAAGCAGACAAAAACATACACTGGGGAAAAGAATCCTTATTCAATAAATGGTGCTGGGAAAACTGGATAGCCACGTGTAGAAGACTGAATCAGGATCCACACCTTTCACCTCACAAAAATCAACTCATGCTGGGTAACAGATTTAAACCTGAGGAGTGAAACTATTAGAATTCTAGAGGAAAACGTCGGAAATACTCTTACAGACATTGGCCTAGGCAAAGAATGTATGAAGAAGACCCCAAAGGCAATCACAGCCACCACCAAAATAAATAAATGGGACCTGATCAAATTAAAAAGCTTCCACACAGCCAAAGAAACTGTCACAAGAGCAAACAGACAACCTACAGAATGGAAAAAAAAATTTGCATGCTACAAATCCAATAAAGGATTGATAACGAGAATCTACTTAGAACTCAGGAAAATCAACAAGAAAAAATCAAACAACCCTATCAAAAAGGGGGCAAAGGACATGAACAGAAACTTTTCAAAAGAAGACAGAATAATGGCCAAAAAACATGAAAAAGTGTTCAACGTCTCTAATCATCAGGGAAATGCAAATCAAAACCACAATGAGATATCACTTATCTCCAGTGAGATTGGCCTTTATCAAAAAGTCCCAAATCAATAAATGTTGGCATGGATGCAGAGAGATAGGAACACTCATACACTGCTGGTGGAACTGCAAACTAGTGCAACCTCTGTGGAAAGCAATATGGAGATACCTTAAAGAGATACAAGTAGAATTACCATTTGATCTAGGAAACCCATTACTGGGCATCTACCCAAAAGAACAAATGATACTCCATAAAAAAGACCCCTGCGCCTGAAGGTTTATAGCAGCACAATTCACAATTGCAAAGATGTGGAAACAAGCCAAGTGTTCATCGATACAAGAGTGGATTAATAAAATGTGGTAAAGGTATACCATGGAGTACTATTCAGCTTTAAGAAACAATGGTGATATAGCACCTCTTGCATACTCCTGGATAGAGCTGGAACACATTCTACTAAGTGAAGTATCCCAAGAATGGAAAAACAAGCATCACATGTACTCACCATCAAATTGGTAGTAACTGATCAACACATAAGTGCACATATAGGAATAACATCTATTGGATGTCGGTCAGGGGGGAGGGGGAAGGGAGGAGGAGGGGATGGGTATGTGCCTACACAAAGAGTGCAATACGCACCATCCGAGGGATGGACACACTTGAAACTCGGACTTGGGGGTAAGAGGGGGCAAGGGCAACATACGTAACCTAAACATCTGTACCCCCATAATATGCTGTAATAAAAAGAAAAGAGGATATATTTTCCTTATTATGGCAAAAATTATTTTAAGTCTTTGTAAATGGCATGATTGAGCAAATTAAAATACAAGGGTCTATGAATGAATTGTGAGATAAGTGAATTTGGTTAAA
Organism: Indri indri; assembly: GCA_004363605.1. Lineage (NCBI taxonomy): Eukaryota > Metazoa > Chordata > Mammalia > Primates > Indriidae > Indri > Indri indri. Next base: position 104,907 of record RJWJ010001816.1, read on the forward strand.
TTTGCATGATACAAATTTATATATTTGTAAACACCTGTAACAAACATTGAAAATATTTTAAGTAATGTCATTTAATAAAGCAATCAATATATTAAGTATCTATGAATATATTAAGAAACGGTACAAAAAATCTAAATATTATTGAAAAGCAATATTAAGAAAAATTAAATAAGAACTAAATCAATAGAGTAATAAGTCAAGTTTGTGGCACCTTTAGTTATTTCTTCTAGTTATCATTATATTAATTTTAGCCATCAGAAGTTCTTTGTTCATTTGCATTAACCTCAGGAGCAGTTAAACCGATGTTTATAAAAACCATCTAAATATTTTGTGTCTTACTGAAATTCTCGCTTTTATTTTTTTTATTTAATAGTCATATATTGATTACCCAATATCTGTGATAATCTCTAAAATGGTAGGTTGACCCAGATCGACAGGAAGTGGTTTGTAGTCTTAAAGTATGTACTGTTCAATAACAGAAACAAAGAAACAAATAATTGTAACATAATACATTGTGTTCTGTAGTAGAGTTGATAAAGGTGTGATGGTTACAGAAAAAAATTAGTTACTCAACACAGAACGCTTTAAGGGAAACTGTTTTAAATGGATTTTGCAGCATTTTGGGGAGTATGACATTAGTGAATGTGCTTGTGGGGGAGGCATTTACAACAGATGCAAAATGCTGACTATTGCATTATTTCAATGAGTTTATGCTTCTTGAACTTGAGTCGTATCATACGTGGATACATATCACATGCAATTGTATTGAGAGTCAATAACTCAATTTGCCACCAAGAGTGCTGTGAGAGAAATCCTGCATTCATTCAATAAACATATATGTATTGATTATTTATAGTGCCAGACATTCCAAGAACATTATAAATGCCATCATAATGTACTATGCTTTGTGGGAAATGGTCCAGGAATTATGCAATGATGGACTATTAAGTATATAATTTTCAAACAATCATGCAGCTTAAACTTTTGAAGTTAGATAAGAATTTGAGTATCTTAGGGCAAATGGTTTAGACATTTTAATTCCAATATCTAAAAGTATACTGTTATTTTCATGGAAAACTAATATACTATCTCTAATATAAATATCAAATCTATTCACACTGAAAGCAAGTCATTCTAGATAGCTCGATTTTCTAAATTGCTGAGTATGGTTGTTTTATATATTTAGTGTTTAAGATGTATATTTGTTTTTATGAAAGTCTTTCTCAGGTGAATTCTAGACCTCAGATTTTGAAACTTCTATGATAATGAAAATAATTTTATTTGTGTTCCTTCAATGACATTTAGATTGACATAAATGATGAGTTTATATCTTCGTTCTGCTACTTAACAGTTACAAGATTTTCAGTCCATTTTTAAACCTTTATGAACTTTCATTTTCTTATATGTAAAATAGATATTGTATCATATTTTAAGGTTTTGAAAATCAAATGAAATTATGAAAGTGAAAAAAGCTTCATATATCATAAAGCAATATGTGATATATATATAATTATATATATATATATATAATAATTGGCTCCTTGCTAAAAGGCATTTGCCTTATTTAGTCCTTGTGTCCCCATACATATCTGGGTGACTGAGCACTGTAGAGCATGGAGAAACGGTCCAGGAGATGTGTGTTATGGGCTTATCACACCTATCCATCTTTCACTTTCATACTTTAGCATTTTCTATTTATTAAGAGAATGATCATGAAAACGTACCCTGCATTTGCTTAGTTAGAATATGACTTGGTAAAGAAAGAAAGGTACTCCGATTCTCAAAGAAGTTTCTGTAGCAGATATCTTATCTATCAAAAGACAATGGACATACAATTATTGAACACCTGGACCATCCCGCTCTTCGTTTAATATATATACTATAAACTACCTGATAACCTTTTTCGTTTTCAGCCATCAGAATGCCAATCAAAGATGTAACGTCAGCATCGAATCTGAGACTTGCTTTGGTGATTCAAATCCAGCCCAAAGTTAATTTCATCTCTCTTCTTTTCAGTGTCTGGAGGATCGATTGTATACACAAATTTGATTGACTATTGAATAAGTGTCAATCTTCCAGATCTACTGAAAATATAAAAGCCATGCAATCCTACAGACTAGTCGAAGCCACCAGGTCAGGATACAGACATGACTATCACTCCACCGGCCCCTTAGTTCCCTTTCTCGGCTGCACTCTAGAGATATTAAACTAGACTTACATCAACTACATAGAGACAAAAGAGTGTGAGGCTCCTCAGAAAGGCCAAATAACTCTTTGAGCCCAAGCTGAGACTCAACCTTGTATATTGCCTTGAATATTCTTAGAAGCAGAAAAATAATAGAACTTTTAAAGCTCTAAGCACTAGAAGAAATCTGCTGCACCATTTTTCTCTCTTCCAAATATAATTCAAAAGAAACACAGTACACAAAACCATGCACAACCACAGAGAGTCAAACCAGGTTTGAATTTTTTCCCTTGATGACTATTTAAATAGTTTTTTTAAACATTAAAATACGCTTTGAAAAATAGTTATTACATTAATTCTGTGCCTGCTTTTCTGGAGACATGAAGCATATTTTTAGGCTCTTCTGATACATAGAGAGCTGAGTAGTTTTTGTAACATTTTATTTTATCAGTGGTTAAAACAAATAACTTTTTAAAAGAAACATGTTAATATACTTGTGGAAAACTCACATCACTATAAGACGTGGAGTACAAAAGACTCTTTAAAATATTCAAACCTAATCTTTAATCTTTTAACAACTAGGGAGTCAGAAGATGGGCTTTTAAGAAAAAAAAAGACATACAGAAAACCAGAATAGATAACAATTCTCAATAAATATTTAATAAGAGAAAGTTTATCTTGCTGAAAGATTTATAGTCAAAGTAAGGATCGATGCTTCTTGCAACATTTTTGGAGTAGCAAAAAATTGAGACAATCTACATATGTTTGAGAATTAGTCACCTGAATGAGAATTATAGATCCTATAATATTCATGTTAAAAAATGTAGATATCGTTTGGGCCACCTATACCATCACTGATACTCCCCAAAGGTAAACTTTTCAAATATGTTCAATTCCCCCCTGCCTTCCTAGGTGCTTTTACTTTATTGATGTAATTATGAATGGACAGAAAGAAAATCAGTGAATAATAATTTTTGTCATGTGAAACTTTATTACTCAAATAGATAATATGTATTTTGGGAAAAACATAATACCCTTATGTTACATGTGTCTCACTTTGTTTATCAGTGTTCAGTGCTGTTCTGAAAAGTATCTCTTAACTGACAGAATTGAAAGATAAGTGATTGGCATAACAACTATTTAACCTCAGTGACAAGCTACACATTTAAAAGTAGATTACTTTTCCCAGGATACATATTATGAAATATAAATGAGGATTGATGGCAGCCTGAATTAAAAAGTCAATAATCCTTTAGAGAACATTTCAAACCATTTGTTACAATCATTTTTAGTTAGGAAGTGCACTCTATGAACTTGTCTTTTCCTTTCTATTGGCAATGCATGAAAAAAGAAACTAATGAAGACCACCAAAGGGTTTTCACATTGGATTTATAACTCAATTTACCATGAAAAGCTTTAAATAGGCACCTGACATGTTATGCAAAAATTGATATTTAAAGGTAAGTTTCTATGCACTGAATATTTCCTGATGATAGTTGATGTCTCACTAAAATAACTGAGGAATTGCCTTCAACTTAAATAGTTTAAATTGGTTGGTTTATTTGATGTATTATCAAATAAAATCAAATAATATCAATTCCAAATAATATAATACTGTGTCTATGTATACATCAACATGTTGAATAGTTGAGATTACATATGTTTATAATTTATTCAAAAAATATATTCTAATAAGTTTCCATTACTTAAAATGGAAAGGGATACAAAAGGATGTAAATATATAAGTTTTAATCATGAATAAAATTTCAGTATAAAACTTTATTGATTTATTTTGAATGGATTTTTTTTGTGGTTTTTGGTTTTTTCTTTTTTTTACATGATCTCACTCTGTTTCCCTTTCCTCAGGTAAAGTGCAGCGGCGTCATCATAGCTCACTGAAACCTCAAACTCCTGGGCTCAAGCAATATTCCTGCCTCAGCTTCCCAAAGTGTTGGGACTACAGTCACACACTACCACACCTGACTAATTTTTAAAATTTTTTGTAGAGACAGGGTCTTCCTATGTTGCTCAGGCTGGTCTCAAACTCCTGGCCGCAAGCAATCCTCCTGCCTGGGCCTGGCAAAGTGCTGGGCTTACAGGTGTGAACTATCACACCTGTCCTTTAAGGTTTTTTTTTTTCTTTCCCCCAGAGTATTACCGGTGTATAAACACTTTGGTCACATAAATTGCCTTTGCACCGCCGAATCAGAGCTACAAGCATGCCCATCCCCCAGATAGTGCACACCGTACCCCTTAGATATCAGTTTACCCATCCCCTCCTCCTCCCTCCCACCTGTCCGACACTCTATGAATGTTACTTCCACATGTGCACATAAGTGTTGATCAATTAGTACCAATTATTCCGGAGGGAGCTGGAGCCCATTCTTCTAAGTATCACAGTAATGGAAAAACAAGCACCACATGGCCTTTGAGTTTTAAAATAACAATATACAGATATTCACTGAGCAACTTCGTAGTGCAGTACATTGTGCTGATGACCTTCTCCTTCCATCTTTCACTTGCTCTCCTTTTTATATTAACAGGGGGGATCCCCAACCTTTTTGGCACCAGGAACCGGTTTCATGGAAGACAATTTTTCCATGGCAGAAGAGGTGGGGGGTGGGGAGGTTTCAGAATTATTCAAGAGCCTTACATTTGTTGTGTATTTTATTTCTGTTATTATTACACTGTAATATATAATGCAATAATTATACAACTCACTGTAATGCAGAATCTAATGCTGCCATTGATCTGACAACTGGCCGAGCTCAGGCGGTGATTCGAGTGATAGGGAGCGGCTGTAAATACAGAGGAAGCTTTGCTCACTGGCCCTGTCACTCACCTCCTGCTGTGCGGCCTCCCTCCTAACAGGCAACGGACAGGTACTAGTCTGTGGCCAAGGGGTTGGGGATCCAGTATTAACATGCCCAGTGAGTGCTGAGTTCAAGTTGAAATTAGCCAAATGGAGCACTGAAAAAAAATGCATACCTAGGCTAAATTGTCTCACATGTCCTAATCATAAAATAAATGTTTTCATAAAAATATCTACTGGAATTTGACTACTTGGTATCACATTTAAGTTATGGATTAGATTTTTAGGAATAATACATAAGGCATATTAGAGATCTCAGAAAAATTCTATTGTAAAATGTTAAGGTCAAATAAATTAGTGTGTTTATAGTATTTTGGAGTAGTAGTAATAATTCATCTCAAATATATGTAACTTCTCAAGGAAACTGAACTATTTATGTTGCTCAGTTAAAGTGAATGATCTCACCATGACAATAAATTGAACAAATATAATAAAATTTTATTTAGTTTATCTTATAGTTCTTAGAGCATAAAATGTGAATAAACAGATATTACATATGGAGGGCAAGTTGTTCTAAGAACACTTTAGACTAATACATTTTAACAAATTATAGAAATTTAAAAATGGAGTTGAGGTTCTGGTACTTTAAACAAACATAGAAATCAAAAATAGATAAACCTCAGAAAATATTATAATTGGTATAATTACATTTGTTTAGGTCTTTCTGGAAATTTTGGTGTCTATATGGAATTCTTGTAAACAGTTATCAACCCAAAACCATAATGTATTTTATAATGACAATACACACGAAACTGTAATAGTAGATAGCTATATTTCTCAAAGGCCCATAATGACTTCATTATGTTATGTTAGAATAGATAGATCAGTGCTTCTCTCAATATTAGGAAGGATCTAATAGAATCCATTTAATGAAATAATTCTTCTAATCTAATACTAGATGTAATCTAAAGTATAAAAAGATCTCTGTAAGAATAACCCTGCTTTTTCTCATCTTTCATACCTTTATACTGTGATCTTTCTTTAGAAGTTCTTGTGTTATTGCCAGAAAGTATGGATACAGCATAACATGGCTGTGTTGGAAGCCTGATTTTAGTCAGGAGGCAGAGATCACTGACCCAATACAGTGGCTTCATTCTAACTGAAAACTAAAATGAATTTAAGGTGAATAGTCAGGTCACTGGTAAGTAAACAACTAAGCACTGGCTATTTTTTCCTTTTGCTATTATCTTGTTTTCTTTTGAAGAATTCTATCACCACTCTTCCACAAATTATTCACACAGCTGCAACTGTTAGAAAAGGTTCTAAGAAAGCTTGAGGGTAGGAATATAAATGTCTCTGAAGCAGTGCTGACTCACAGCGGCAGCTGCGTTGTTCTGTTTGCATTATGACTTTCTTTGTCATTAAAGTAACTTTCCTATGAAAAATTACAGGCTGGATTTAATAAATATTTTAAATGCTACTGAGCTTGTCCAATGCCTTTTGTCTCTGACATTATTAAAGCCATCAATTTCTCTTTAACTTTGTCCCAAAGCAGTCTTTTTATATTCATGACTTTCACATTGCCTCTTGTCAATATTACAAAACTCTCTGATCACATTATTGCAGTCTTCATGAAAGTGTAAAGGATGCAACAAATGTTGGAGGCTAAATATAAATTAACAGCAACACTCTTACAGTTATAAACTTTTGTGAGTTTTTTATTTAATCTTCCTATTTACCCTATGATATTGTAAGAAATCACAACTTTTTAACCACTTTTGAAAGGAACAATTTCTCCCAGTTTAATTAAATTAGATCTAGTCTACTAATTCTTAAAGTTAGTGGCCTTTTTAATCTCCAATTTCAAAATCTCAAAAGCCACCATTTTTAGAAAGGCTATCTGAAACACAAAAGAAAACACAACAAAAGCATCCAAGATTATTACACATAAGATGTTCTCTAAATCTATGAAAAAAACAAAAATAAATGAGAAAAAAATCTTATAGCCTGGCACATGATGGATGCTGTTTTTTATAGACTTTATTTAATTTGATTTAATACATACATGATTTAAATAATTTGTCAGGAGATCACAAATTATATATTTGAGGTAGGGACTGTGCAATGGATATGTGACCCCCTCCATCCAGAAAATTCAAATGCATATCTAACGCTTAGTGGTCTGCTCTAAGTAATAAAATACTCAATTTCCGAGATTTGATTCTCCATTTGTATAATCTGAACCCCTTCCTAGGATTAAACAGATTAAGGAAATAATTGATGGTAAATTCCCAGCCCACCGCTAGGCATAAATCAGCAGGAAAATATTAGGTGTCTTACACATTTTGCTTCCTGAAATTATGTGGTTTTTGCCAGTTACATGCATAATGTCTGAGGCCTAATAAGAGGAATTGAAAATGTGTTTAATTTTATTTGTCGATACCAACTGATTAGTAGAAATGAACTTCTTAGAGATCTGAATTGAAACCACCTAATCCCATGAATGGGTTCAATAGGAAAGAAAACTGTAATTGATCAGCAATATCTATCATAACTACAGAGAGGGAAATTGAAGCACAACATTTTCCAAACTAGTTTAATGTTCGAGAGTGATCTAGCACCTCTTATACTTTCCTGGATTAAACTTAAGTCCATTATCCAAAGTGAGGTACCACAAGATCGGAAGAATGGGCTCCACTGTTACTCGCCATCAGATTGGTACTAACTGATGAACACTAGGGTGCTCACATGGCAGTAATAGTCTCCAGGGATTAGGGGGATGGGGGGTAAACCCACAACTGAAGGACACGGGGGGCATTGTAGGGGGGAAGGGCATGCCTCCAACCCTCGCTTGGGTGAGGCAAAGACATAAAGTGTAAACATAATGTTTGTACCCTCATAATACCCTGAAATAAAAAAAAAAAATTCGTAAGAAAAAAAAAAAAGAAAATATTTTTCCACTTTCAACCTTGAGAAGCACTGGATACTTGAAATACCTTCACCAGGGATGAAAGTATCTGAGTGCTGCCTTTGCATCATTCTGCACATAGTTTAATGTGGTTGGAAAATGTCTTATACCACTCCCAGCTACACAGAGGGGCTCTTGAGGGCCGGGGTCATGCCTTATACCAATTTGTATCTCACCCCACCCTTCCTTCACAGTGTGGGAGTTCAGTGTGTATTGAGGGATGGAAAGATACCTCCATTTAGTAATTCTTCTCTGCTTTTTAAATACTGAAATTTTATATCATGGCAAGAAAAATATATTACCAGCCTCCCATTAGCTTTACCCATTGAATATTTTTTTAAGTTGAAAATACTTTCTATGGGGATTAAGTTTGACACTGAGGAGCCTATGTATTTTATAGTATTATCATAGATTATCATTCTTTAATACTACAATGACTTATAGGAGGTTATCTCTTCTAAACAATGTATTATAATAATTTTAATTATTAAATTAACAGTATTGCCTTTAAAAAAGATGTAACATAAACCCTATCTAAATACAATATGCAAATAGATTTCTTCAAAGCTGTCTCTAAAATATTCTAAGTATTCTAAATATTCTCATATCAAATATATCTACTCAGCTCTTTCTCACTCACATTTTCACCTCACTAGTAAGTGTAAATATACCCTATAATAGGCAATTTTTGTGACTGGAAAGTAATAAAAACAATTGCATTAGTCAGGGCTCAAAAAGATTTAAAAAAAATTTGTCTTTCGAAAATACATATGATTCTCAGAGGTTTTGCTCATAATTTTTCTTACAGCTAGTTCTCTAAGTAGCCATATCTTCTACCACCATTTGTGTAAGAAAGGGAAGAACTTTAACAACGTGTAAGACTATAAAATATAAAATGCCTTGTTATCAGATGGGATTACTCAAGAGGCAGATTTTTTATTACAACCTGTAACTGACTAGCTTTGTGATTTGGGAAGACTCACTCCAACTCTATCAAGGTCTATTTAGTCATTTGTAAAATGAACATTATGATGAAATAGAACGTGACAGCATTTTAGAATATACTATGCAGAGAAAAGAGAATTCATAACAACGTTGTTGATACAGATGTGGATGAGAATCTTTTCAATTGAGCAGGTGATGAAAATCACTAATATTAAAAATTTTGCTCAGGGATTTTCATTGCAAACTAATTTATGTAAAAGTCAAAAATTAATACATGGGTTTAGAGGGTTAAATTGAGCTATATTTATACACACTTAGTCTATAATGCCATGTAAGATATATACATATATATGTATATTTTTTATTACAGGTTTAATTCATTTTGTCAACATGAAGTAATTTCTTCAGAAACTACCTAATTCATTTTAGAACGATTTTTATATAAACCAATATATTGAGATTAGTAAACATAATTTCCTCATTTGAGAATGAGCTTCTAAATAGGAATTGTAAATGCAATCTACTTGTACTTGGAAATAGTCATGTAATACTGAGTCACAACAAAAATTTAATAAAGATATGTGGATACTTAGTTTGAAAAGCACTCTTGAATAAAGCAGCAATACTCTTGCTTGACCAAACATCACTTTATTTATAGTTTAACCAACAACTTTCAAAAAAATCTTTAAATTACACAACTACAAATAAAAAAGCAGCCTTAAAAATTATGCAAGTCATATTAAGCCCAAAACTTGCTAAACAAAGAAAAAATATGTATATCTTATTTGCACAATTTATTACATGATTTTTCTTCATTTTTATTGTTAAGTATACTGAGATTTTCATTTTAAGTCTTCACATCTATAAAAAATTCATGACAAACATACTGAATTGGATAACTCTAAATAGAGGAGACTTACACTGTTATTTTGTACTTAATAAAGTTAATAATTTTTACAATATTCCCTAACTTAATGGACATTGGTGCAGTTTATTTTCCCTAATCAAAACCTATTATTTTTATGTTACAGGGGCATGAGGCAAAGACCAACATGTACCCTTCTTTGATCTAAAATCATGAGTCACATGAATCCAGACCAATGCAGGCTTGAGGTCCACGTTCAATACAGACAGTCATGTATACCTGGAAGCTTCCTAAGCTTTCTCAGTTTCTTCAGTCATAAAATGAGCATCATAACAACAACCTTTAAAGAATTTTTTCAAATAAAAGGCAGAACATGTGTGTAATAGAGAAGTCATAAAACAACACTGAAAATAGAAATTCTTTATATGGGTATCATTTTTTTTAGTATTTCAATGTTATTGATTTCTAATGCATTTTTTTATTGAAAACCCGTAATATAGAGCACGTAAAATATTGTCTTCCTCCACCACACATTTTGACATAACCAGTTTTAACCTTTAAATAGGTAAATATATTTATATTGGCTGAAGTTTTATTTATGCTAACTCATTGGCAAGAATAAAAAAAAAAAATATTTTCCCACAGTAGGAATGTAGGAAGAACATATAAGAGTCAAAATTTTATATATGCCCAATAAATAAAATAAAATTGCTTCAGGAAAAATATAAAAATAAAGAATCTATTGATAAAAATATTAACAATAGTGTAAATTTTAATATATGCTTTAAAAATTAACATATGAACTGATTACAATCTACACAAAAGTGAAGAGGATTTTAATAACTCGATCATATGTTGGAGATATACTACAGATAGATGGATGTCTGTTACATAGTGCTTATGTATTTTTTAAAATCATATTTGGCCCCAATGAGAATTTTTCTTTCAATGTTATAGTAGGTGATGCTGAAAAGTGTCTGATAAAATTAATCTACCATTCTTAAAAATTCTAAATTACATATGAAAAGAATCAGACTGTATTTTATAAAGCTTAGTTTTAAAATGCTAACTTGCATCATAAAGGACATTTCTTTTTACATCAAACAAGGCAAAATAGGACTATCATCTACCATCCAAAATGGTTCAAAATTGTTTAAAAATATAAATATTATAAAATAGATAATTTTTAAAAATATACATGCAGATGGTATTATAGTTTACCTCTGAAACCCCACAGACCAAAATCTAAAAGAATTTTAATTAAAATAAAATTAGGGCTCATAGACACAACTATTTCTTAGTAGATATAGACACAGATTTTCCATTAGAAGCAAAAAAGAAAAATGTTCAAAAAAAAAAGAATTAGAAGGAAAGATCAAGATTCTAATTCAAGAAAACTATAACTTAATTGAAGGACTTAGAAAATAAATAAATAGATCAACCTAGGTTCCTAGATTGGCAGATATCATATTTTTAAATAATTGTACATCTTCTTAAATGATAAGTTTAATGCAATTTATATCAGAATTCCAAAGGATTTGTTTTTCCTTCCTTCCCCCTTTGTTTTCTTTTTTTTTTTCACTTCCCTTCCTCTTCAATTCTTCTCCTACTCCCTTCTTCTCTTTCTCTCCCTCCTCCTTCTTCAGATGAAAAATAAATGCGGGAAAAGTACGAAAATGAACTGACAAAATGAATACTAGTTTAAGTGCATATTAAAATTTATTTTAAAGCTATGTTAACCAAAGAATGTGGTATAAATCCATGGAGTTGATAGAAGTGATACCAGGAAAAGATGCAGCTGTATACTTATAAAATCATTTTATATATGAATATATATATGTGATGTGTATATACTATATAAAATAAAAATAAACATTTGAAATATATGATAAAAATACTGTATATAAGTTATGAAGAAGAAAGAATATCAAATTATGCAAAATATATAGTTTTATTCTTGGATTGTATGCAAGAAATAGCCAATACTATGGAAAGAAAATTATACAGTACACCCCAAAGAACAAAAGTCACTCTATGAAAAACACACCTGCACCCGAATGTTTATAGCAGGAAATTCACAATTGCAAAGATGTGGAAACAACCCAAGTGTCCATCAATACATGAGTGGATTAATAAAATGTGGTATATGTATACCATGGAGGACTATTCAGCTTTAAGAAACAATCGTGATATAGCACCTGTTGTATACTCCTGGATAGGGCTGGAACGCATTCTACTAAGTGAAGTATCCCAAGAATGGAAAAACAAGCACCACATGTACTCACCATCAAATTGGCATTAACTGATCAACACATAAGTGTACATATAAGAATAACATCTATTGGATGTTGGGCAGGGGGGAGGGGGGAGG
>RJWJ010001817.1:0-105573 GCA_004363605.1 Indri indri
GGCATGCGCCACCATGCCCGGCTAATTTTTTCTATATATGTATTTTCAGTTGTCCATATCATTTCTTTCTATTTTTTAGTAGAGACGGGGTCTCGCTCTTGCTCAGGCTGGTCTCGAACTCCTGAGCTCAGAACGATCCGCCCGCCTCGGCCTCCCAGAGTGCTAGGATTACAGGCGTGAGCCACCGCGCCCGGCCCATTCTTATTCTTATTCAGCGTCTGTCTGCATGGAGGCATTCATTCATGAATAAAATACTTGCTGAGCGCCTACTATGTGCCAAATATTATGCTAGGTCCTGGGGGTATGGTGATGAACCAAACAGTGCACAGTCCCTGCCCTCATGAAATTTCGAGTCTAGAAGGGAAGTATGTTGAATCTCGGGTACCCCTAACTGGGATTGGGAACCACCCATCTTCTCCATCCCCACTGCCTTAACTTGAGCTCTCATCATGTGTCTCTTCCTCGGATCACCGGAGCTGGTCTGCCAGTCTCCACTCCTCCCGACCCCCACCCCAGCCTGCACACAGCAGAGAGCAGCAGACGGACTCCGCCTTTGAAAACATCCCTTCCAACATGTCACATCCTTCCCCTGTTCAACCTGCTCAAAATCCTTCAGTGACTCCCCGTTTCCTGTCAAATGGCATCCACATTCCTTCACCATCTGGCCAGATTCAAGCAACGCCATGAGCCAATGCTGCCCCATCCTCCCCTCTCTATTCTTATTTCCTACCTGTCCTTCTGTTCCAGGTCTTCTTACTGTCTCCACACACTGCCAGCTCGTTCCTCACCTTTAGTTCCATCCCCTCAAATCCTCCTACCTGTCCTTCAGAAGCTCTAACTGGAGTACGACCTCCTGCAGGAAGCTTCCCCAAGGACCCCCCTTCTTCTGCTCTCCCTTCTTTGTGATCCGGGGCCCAGGGCCCAGCTGGTGTGAGGATCAAATGAGATGCCATGATGGATAAATGCTTTGTATTGCATCATGGGAAGCTTTCTTCTTATCTGTTCTCACATCTACCATTTATTATTCTCTGCCAGAAAGTGGGGCTCAGTGGTTTACAGAAATTATCACATTGAATCCTCATAACGACCTATGAAATAGTATTTATCAGGCCCATCATTCAGATGAGGAAACAGGCTCAGAGAAGTCGAGTATCTGGCCCAACATCACACTTATAGATAGGTCCATCTGGGGAGCCTGAGTTCCTGCAGGAGGTGGTCCAGTGGACTAAGCTCATTCAAATGCCAACTCTACCTCTTTTTAGCAACCTGTAGTGCAACTTTATATGGTCTTTGAGCTCTTCAACACTTGATCTTTAAAATTTTCTGTTGATATTTTCCCTGGTCTTGATTCTGTGTTTTTATTTTGCTATTATTTTTTTTTTATTGTTGTAAACCACCTCGAAGCCTTTGGGAAACAAGGCAGGGGTAATTAACTACATGCAAATAAAATATGCTTCTCCTGTCTCCACTCACAGTGTCCAGGACAGTAGGTACCGGTGCTGGGGGAGCATCATCGAACTTTGTGCTCTATTAGGCCTTGAGGAAAAGGCAATCCAAATCAGAAGCCAAAGGTCAGTTCCTTCTTTGTGAAATAAAAAGACACAGAGTCTTTGCCAGGTCCTCTATCAAAATGCCAAACTGTGGCACTAACTCTATTTCCTTCCATGGTTTTATTTTTATTTTTGAGGAGCCATCAGGTGGTAATGGATGATTCATGCTTTACTTACCCTTCTTGTTTATTTCCCTTCCTCGACCTTCGAATTTTTTTCCCCTTAATGTTTGTTCCGGGTTTTGACAAAACACTGAGGTACTTGACTTGTGTTTGGCAACTTTTTTTTCTTCCTAATGTCTTCTTAAGAAAAAAATTAAAGGAAGTGACAGTATTCCAAAACCATCTTTTATTCCATCAGTGGACGGATTGCACCTGCTACTTCTAAGGCCACTCTCCAACTGTTTCCTTTTACAGTAAAACCTTGTTAGAAGACACTCCATTAGTACCAAATGGGAATGGCTTCGGCCCTAACTGGCCTTACTTTGGCCACTCTCGGCAAAGTAATAAAGGAATTGAATAAATGGACTCTGTGCTGGGTTTCCATACTTTAAGGCAGCAAACTTTGTCATTTCTTTGGCAGGATCGTTTGCATACAAATGATTGATGCTCGGTATTCTTTTCATTTCATTAAGGCAAGTCTCCTAAGACCTCGATTAGGCTACAATTTGTTAGCCTAGTTGGAGCTACTGTGAATTATTCAAAGCAATATAGCTTCATTTCTTTACAAGTAACCTACAATGCAAATGGCTCAGTAATTTGAAAGGCTATCTCCAATTAGTTTGAGTAAGTGAGGCTGGACTGCATTAAATAGCAACTTATTGATTTCTTTCATCATACAAATCACTCTCCCTAGGCAAGAATTCTTTTTAATAGCCCCAGTACTCTGTGAAGACTGGAACAGTGGGCTCTCCCTCAGAGACAAAGATGTGGTGTCCACTCACCTGTCTTTGAGTTGGAACGTTTATAATAGGGATCCCTTTGCACTGATACATCCACACGCTTGAAGTCTTGTCCTTCAAGTGGCTACGAACTTAAGCTGAAGTTCAGGGTCAGTGTATGGCTAGGATGGAGCATTGGTTTCGTGTGATGCTGGCCAAGTTGCTTTACCTCTTTAGGGTGAAGTTCCTTCATTCTGTAATTATTGTATATACTCAGCCTGTGAACGAGATTAAGGGCAGCCAGTTACCAGGTTTTATGCCCAGTCTGTGAACAGTGTTAGGGAACATCTAGGCTGGGGTTAGGGCTCAGTCAGTGGCCAGGGTTAGAGTGTGGCCTGCTGATAGTAGCCCCATGCTGTACCCCACTGAGCTTAAGACACAAGATATCAGTAGCATCTAAAGAGACTGGAATTATAGGACAAAGACACTTAGGAAAATGGGGAAGGATATGGGATAATTTATATTCCCTGCCCGGTACCTCAGCATTTTCTATAAAGAAGGCAAGACAGAGAGGGTCACTTCCATAGTCACTGGTGTAGCAAGGAATGCTCAGAATCCAAATAAATATTTGAAATGAGCGCCTTTCCTTGATGTGGAGTTCTTTCTCAGGGACCCTGGCCATGTGGTGCTCCTGGGGTGTGTTCTAGTCAAGCTGTCTGCTCCCTATCCCTAGTAAGGGTGGGGAAGAAAGGAGATGGGCTGGGCCACCTTGGCCATGTTTGAGTTACCAAATGACAATAGAATTCCTGCTTAGAATGCTAGGGAAATGGGTTTCTCTGATCTCCTGGGAGGAATTGTAATCACCAAGTTTTGAAAAGCCTGGGGAATCTATAACTGAGGGCTGCTTTTCATTTGGGACAGGAAGAGACAGACACGGAGGGTGAGACTGATAAGTGAAAGGGCGTGAAGCACCATTTCCCCCAGCAGGATGTCGGGGCTGGCCTGGAGAAGATGCAACACAAGCTGGTGGTGGCAATGGGGGACTCCACCCTGCCTGGCCTACATGCTCACAACCACCCTATGAGCTCATTACCATATCGTCCCCACTTTAGAGATCAGGAAACCAAGGCACAGAGAGAAACAGAGGTGACGCTGCTAGTGCGTTGCAGAGCTGTAATTTGAATTGCAGAGCCTACAAGAGTTATGGTTGTTGGGAAGATCAAGTCAAGTTGGAACAGCAGGGAGACAAGAAGAAGACGAGATAGATGAGGTTATAGTAATGTGGCACCTCAAGTGCTCTGAGGTGGCCTCAATGCCAAGAGGCAGGGCAGTGTAGTGGTTAAGAGCCTATACCAGGAACCCAACAGTCGAAGCCAACAGTCTAGATTCAAACCCCAGATGTCCCACTTCCTGGCTGTGTGACCTTGGGCTGGTTACTTGACCTCTCAATGCCTCAGCTTCCTCCATCTGTGAAGTAGGGACACAGAGAGATAATAATAGGGATAATAACCCTCCATGGGGTTGGTGCGAGGATTGAATGAATCAATACAAGAGAGTGTTTGGACAACACCTGACACCTAGTGAGGGCTACCTTGCTGTTTAACGTCTAGTGTAGCAGTGAAGTGCCCGAGAGTTGGGTCTGTGGTTGTCTGGGAGCTCTTTGAGCCTCAGTTCCTCCCTACAGCCTATTTTAGGGTTAACGTGAAACATAAATGAGACAAGGCATGAGGAGAAGAACACACAATGAGCTCCAGATTCCCAGCAGCTGTTTTGCATTATTACATCAGCCCCTTACAACTAACCCAAGGGTAAAGTCTACATTGGCCTAGGATTTGCGAGTTCAAACATTGCATTAAATGAGTGGGTCAGTGGCAAGGGTTGGAGAAAATCTTTTGTAAGTGACCTTAGGTCCTGCTGACAGACAGTGAGGAGGGAAAGGACCATGGTCTCAAATACCATTGGGCCCAGATTTAGAACCTGAAGAATTCAAGCCCTGCAAGGTGGTGGAGCCAATGAGTAAGAACTCGGCCTGCAGAGCCAGACCTGCCTGGGTTCAATCCCAGCTCTAGCATACGTTGTGTGACCTTGGGCAAGTCACTTCACCTCTCTCAGCCTCAGTTTCCTCATCCGGAAAATGGGGATAATATTTGTGCCTTCCTCACAGGGGTGTTGTAAGGATTAACTGTGAGGACACACATAGAGTGCTAACAGCAGTGCCTGGCTTGTAGCATATTTGTTGATTTAATTCCAGACAAACCAGGGAGATGAGTGAGAAATGAAGGGAGGCTGTGGTGCTCCTCTCCACCCTCTCCTCTTCTTCACCGGCTGGAAGATCCTCCTGTCCAAATGGGAAATTGAAGCCAAAATAGCGCAATAAAGGAAAGGAAGCGCTCCGGGAGCAGATGGGCTCCCACTCGCCGTCCTGAGGAATGTGCTGACTATTCAGGAACGGGCCTTTGGCAGTCACTTAACACAATCACGAAGCAAAGGGAAACGATCAAGTCTGTCATCAGGGTCAGTGCCAATTTGTTTAAGAAAGTGGCGAGGCTGAAAAGGAGGATGTGGGGAATAGGAGGCCCTGAACGTTCCTGGAGCCAGTTTGCACAACCTTCTGGGCAGCAATCCCAGGTGAACGTGGCCGGAGACCTGCCCTCCCTACATGCCCTTTAAAATTCCCAAGTGAGCAGCCTTGACCATGATGGGAGGCTAGCGGCCCATGTGGGCAGGATCAAGCTGGTGCCCACATGCTTCATTTATTCTATTCTGCGAACTCGCATGGAGTGCCCACCCTGTGCCAGGCACCAGGCTAGGAGCCATGGGCATGCTGGGAAGAATGATACAGGTAAGGCCCTTGTCCTGGAAGAACTCCCAGAGGATCAAGGCTGTGTTCCCTGCACATGGGGAAAACATCTGAGAAATGCTGAGGGGTCAGGGACCGAACAACTACCCCTTCCCAGGGGGTTTACCTGGAAAAAAAGAGAATGTGTGGAAAGGATAATGCTTAACATGGAATAACCTCTAATGGTGGAATTAGCGGGGGTGTTATTTCCTGGGGGGTGGGGACCACGGCAGACTGTAAACTCATTAAAGGAAAGGTTTCTGCCTGTGTCAATCCCTTGACCAGTAGATAGCACAACTTTACACCTAAAGAGACTTGCGGGCAGGGCATTTAGAATTAGATCCTCTCGGCTTTGACTAAGTGCCTAATGCGTGCCAGGCACAACGCCGGGTGCTCGCCCATGCTTCAATATCACAGAAAATCAACCTGAGGTGGATTAATGTAAATATCGAATGATTGGACATGAATCATAGAAGGGCCCTTTGGTGTAATATAAGCCAGTGGTTCTCAAAGTGTGGTCCCTGGGCCAACGACATCAGCATCTCCTGGGAACGTGTTAGAAATGCAGATTCTTGGTCCCATCCTATATACACTGAATCAGAAACCCAAGGGGCGGGCCCGGCAGTCTGTTTCGACAAGCCCTCCAGGTGACGCTGATGTGTACTCAGGTTTGAGGGCCACTGCTCTCACCCAGTGATCTTTAAAAGGGGCTCTGGGCTGCCATGGAGGTTTTCAGGGAACCTCCGGGTAGGGCGGGGGTGGCTGAGAGCAGCTCTACTTTCATCTGCTTTACATGTTGAGCTGACACATTAGATTTTGTTTAAAGAAAGTGCTCCAAATTGCATAAGTTTAAAACCATGACTCTAGTCTAACCAACTGCCTTCTGCACTCTACCCGTCCTGCCTCATCATTTGTACAGATGGGGAACACAGAGGCCCAGAGAGGGGAGGACTCCAGCAGGCAGGGATGAGACCAACACCCAGGCTTCCTAACTGCCAGCCCAGGGTGCTTTGTGGTATCTCAGTCTGCCCCCTCGTGAGAGAGGAAACAGGAAGACAAGTTTGAGCTGTCTTTTAGTAAGATCCTGGGGCTGTCTGCTTCTCTTTCTAGTTATGCCCGGAAAGGCTAGAGGCTTCTGGGTTTCTTGGAGGAAGCCTTTCCGTTTCCTCTCTCCTGCAGCCCAGGACTTGTAGCCCCAGACCAACCTCCTAGCCAGTCTGATTCATCCCCCAACCGCACTCATCTCAAAGTGGGACATCCTGGGGCATCTGCCTGAACTTCCAGCCTCCCCCTCCATTCCTCGGCCAGGCCTCTCAGGCCCACCTGATGCCTATCTGCATTTCCCTGGCCTCCATCCCCCGCCCTCCCCCAATCTAGGCAATGCTGTCATTGCCCTAATACTATGAACGGGAATCACTGTGAGCCTTTCCTGAGGGGTCATTGCGTCCTGTGCCATGTCTCTCCCTTCCCAGCCCCTAATACTGCTAGGCCTACTGCCCCAGCAGGCAGCTCACAGGGCTTTGGTAAGCAGACAGGGGAGATGGCGGTGGGGTTGAGATCTGCCCTACCTGCTGCTGGTTCTGTCCAAGGCTCAAAGACCCAGCTGTCAGGACTCCCCACCATTGCCTGGGCCCTTTCAGATGTCGGGCATCATCGTTGACTTTGGACTTCAGCCTCTGCCAACCTCTGATGGCTGTCTTTCCCCAGGGCAAGAACACTGACTCCAGCCATCTCCATAGTGGAGGGGAGAATGCAGTGGCTCCTCTGGGTGCCAACTGAGGACACCACTGAAGCCTGGACAGCAGTCTCAAGCCGCTGGGCGTACGTGAACAAAGTCAAGGCCACTGTGGCGTGGTGTGTGAGTCAGCTGCTTGGCTCTTTCCTTCCTTGTGTGTGTGTGTGTGTGTGTGTGTGTGTGTGTGGTGAGGGAGGTGGATTCTGGATGAGTGAGAGACTAAAACAAAATTGGAAACATGACCACTGAAAGAATAACTTTTTCAGGCCAAGCCAGCTCATCCCTCCTGCAAAAGAGCATTTGAAATCCTAGCCAAACCCGCCCCTGTCCGACCTCTTAGCCTCTATGGATTGGCTTATAGCAATAATTTCACAGCTGATGGAAGCCAGTAGTGTGGGGGAAATAGCAAAAGGGCTCTGGAGTTAGATTGATGAACGTTCAAATCTGAGCAAGGGACTCACCTCCTTGAACCTTGGTTTCCACAGCTCTAAAAAGGATATGGTAATATTAGGTCGAATCATATGATAGTGCTATTGGGTCAGAAAAGAGCAAATATTGCCAATTTCATATGGTTCAACCCCATAGCACCTTCCTCCCAGGGTCATTGTGAAGATTAAATGAGATAATATACAAAAGTGTTCATACCAGCACCCAACACATAGTAAGTGCCCAATAAAGGATAGTGATGTTGGCTGGTGATGATAATGGGTATCTAACAGGCCACAGAATGAGCCCTGACCCTGGCCATTTCACAAATACAGGTCCCAAATAGGCTGAAATACCTTGGTGGCATAATCTGTGGGGTTAAAATGTACCCCTGACCAAATACACCCCTCTCTAGCATGTCCCAACTCTTAAGATTTTTTGTTTATACATCACTCTGTGGTGAGAACACTCTCCAACAAAGGCTCCCATTAAAGAGTCTCCAAAGGGAAACAGATTCATTCATTCAACAGCTTGTATCAAGAGCCAATTATGTTGCCAGGCACTGTGCTATGTGCTGGGTTGGAGACTATCTGGAGGAATTTGCAATTTGGTATGAGAGAAAACCCCCAGGCAGGTAACAACAGGCCACTTTTGACAAGTGTCATAGCCGTAAGAAGTGTGTCCCAAGACTTGTGGGGTCACCAAGGAAGGATCATCCTCCCTCCCTCCATCTTAACTCTGTTTAGTGGTCAGGGAAGGCTACACAGAAAAAACTGACATTTCAGATGGACTTTGAGTGATGTGTAGGCATTCCTTTCATGGAGAAGGTACAGGTTCAAGCAGGGGAAACTTAATAAGCAGAGGTGCAAAATTGCAAAGACAGTGTGGGCACTTTTGGGGATTGGTTCTAAGTTCAGTGTGTCTGGAGCATGGGGTGAGGAAGGTTGTATCAGGAACTGAGGATGAAGCGGTGGATCAGGGCTGGGCTGGGCAACACATCCTGTATGTGATTTTGTAGACAATTGAGAAGAAACAAATGAAAATTTCCCAGCCTGACTTTGTTTGGAATGGGGCCTGAGAATCTGAAGTAGAGAGTTTTCTTTATTGTTAGTAATTATTGTCTACTTTATTGAGATATAATTTATATGCAATAAAATACATTCATTATAAGAGAACAGTTCAATGAGTTTTGATAAATGTGTATACCCAAATAACCGGTACCACTTTAGACCTGGGTAGATGGGGTTCCTGCTCCATGCCCTGCACCACAGGGGACATCTCTGTACTCTGCAGGACTTTCTTTAAAATTTTCAAAGTTGCCCTCCAGTGTCTGAGACTGGCAGGGCCAGCAATATCATTGGGGTTGGCTGTTCTTAGCTCAGAATGGGTCTCACGTAGACACAGGACCTGGTCCATGTTTCTCCCCTTCAACGCGCTCTTTGAGCCTCTAGGCCCCCCTCCACCTGTGCTTGGGGCCTACCAGATGTCCCAAGGAACTCTAAGATTCTCAACTATGGGATCGTCTATGGGACTCATGGTTGGAACCTGGTTCCAGGAGGGCAGCATGGCAAGTGGATTGCTCCACTAAGCCAGAGCAGTATTTCTTTGGCAGAACTGCATGAAATTGGGCCACCAGAATGGTACTGACACACTAATTTTGGGTGATTCAAATAGTGTGTATAGACAGGGGCTGCACGACATATGTTTTCCCAGGCTCTGAGCACTCTAGGAGTGGCCCTGTGTGTAAACCCACTGCTGTGATCGAGATTTACACCAGAGTCCAGATGTCACATGCGGCCCAGAAGACACGCGTGGGCTTCTGGCTGCTGCCCCATTGGAGGATTACCTACCTGGCTTCCTTTGCCTTGAGCAGTGAACTGACTGGGATGGTACTCCACGAAGCCCCTGAGTCTGCCCAGTGCCTGTGCCCTTCCCTTGCCAGCCTGAATGCCAAGGATGTGTTTTGGAGATGGCACAAGAGGCGGAGCCGACGGCACCAGCGGTTCACAGCGTGGAAGGCCTTGTTGCAGGAGCAGGGGCTGCTGAGCATGCCTCCAGAGCCAGGGGCCTCCCGCTGCCCAGCCCGCTGGGAGCAACACTAGGCACAGAAGCTGCCAGCAGCAGGGAGGCAGCACCCCAGGGCTGGAGTTTGTAGTGCCCCAAGCAGCGGAAGGCCCGCCCCCCAGGGAAGCCTCTGGGTCCTTGCCCAGCAAGTACGTGGCTATCGATTGTGAGATGGTGGGCACAGGACCCCGAGGGTGGGTCAGTGAGCTGGCCCGCTGCTCTCTGGTGAGTTGCCATGGCGACGTCCTCTATGACAAGTACATCCGGCCTGAGATGCCCGTTGTTGACTCTGGCACCTACTGGAGCAGCATCACTCGGCAGCACATGCACAAGGCCATCCCCTTCCAGCTGGCCCAGGAAGAGAGCCTTAAGCTCCTGAAGGGCAAGGTGGTGGGGGTGCACACGCTGCACAATGACTTCCAGGCCCTCGAGTACGTCCACCCTCGGAGCCAGACCGGGGATGCCACCTATGTCCCAAACCTCCTCAACCCGCCCGGCCTCCACACCCGGGGGCCCGCGTCTCTCTGAAGGACCTGGCCCTGCAGCTGCTGCACAAGAAGATCCAGGTGGACCAGCACGGGCACTCGTCAGTGGAGGATGCCACGACAGCCATGGAGCTCTACCGGCTGGTGGAAGTGCAGTGGGAACAGCAGGAGGCCAGCAGCCCCTGGGGCCGCCCCGAGGACAGAGAGCCTGACAGCAGCACAGACATGGAGCAGTACATGGAGGACCAGTACTGGCCTGAGGACCTGGCCCAGGGCAGCAGCAGAGGAAGGAGGCAGGCACAGGATGGGCGTGAGGGGGAGGTGGAGCTCCCTGGCTGGCCTTCCCAGGGTTGGGGGAGGGGGATAAGGGCCAGGAGAGCCCTGGGCCCTTCATCCTGGGCAAGGCAGGGCAGGATACAGCCAGCCAGCCCCGGGGCCAGAGGCATGAGGACCGTCTGTCCCCTTGCTGCCCTCGGCCCACAGCACAGCCTTCTGTCTCTCCAGGGCTCTTGTTGGTTATGTCTCCTGATGCCTGTGGTTTTGCTAATGGCACTTTATAGGTTCTGAGAAGAAGTCGGGTGGACTATCTCCCGGGGCCCAACAGACTGTCCTGGGTTGTCACTGGCCTTCCCCACTCCCAACTCTCCTGAGTCATATGCTGTGCTATCTAAATGGATAATGCCTCCCCCTGGGGGTGGTGGGTGGGGGTGTCAATGTCCTGGAGCTCCCTTATCTCAACTCAGTGACTTGGGATAAAGTTCTCTTCATGTTGTTGCCACCTACTTCTTCCTCCAGAGTCACCGTCAGGTTCAGAATAAGTATGCCCTGAAGTTAATGTTAAGGCCTCTAAAAGAGACAGTTCTTCCCCATCTCTCCGACCTCGAACTCTGGCTACGGCCATTGTAGGAACTTGGTGCTCCGGGCGTGGCCTGTCACCTCCCTGCTAGGCTATGACAGAATAGCAGAGCCCACGGGCCTCCCGTGGAGAGCTGGCCCCTTCATGTACTTGACATCGGAAGTCACTGGGCACAACTCAGGGAGAAGGGAAGACAGCTAAGCTTTGGATAAGAACTGGCGTATTTATTTTGACCCAAATCAGGGATGCCCCCTGCCCACCAAGCAAAAGCCTGGGAAACAAGGCAGCGGTTTGAATTCCGGGGCCCTTGTGCAGAAATGGGCCTGACCTTTATTTATTTATTAGGAGCAGGGCCACTGGTCTCCAGTGAGACAGAGTCCACATGTCCCCTGGGGCTTGGGCAAGGCGTTGGCAGCTATGCTGTGTCCCTGAAGCTCATATGGTACCCCCTCAGCTCTTTGACAGTCACTGTGGCTGTTGGGTTTTCTCCTAATTTCTAAAAATGTTCTCTTTCCTTGTTTCTTAAGGGATAATTTTGAGGTATTGGAGGACCCAAGAGCTCAGGTCACACAGACCTTTGAGCCCCATCTTTACTTGCCACTTAACTTTGAGACCTTAGGCAAGCATGTGACTTCCTCTTGAGCCCGTTTCTTCCTCTGTAAAATGGGGATAGTGCTACAGCCTACCTCCTGGGGTTGACTGGAGCATTAAAGGTTAAGTGCTCAGCACAGTGCCTAGCACATGGGCAGCCACAGCCCGCGGGAGCTGCTGTTTATTCTTTACGGATTGCTTTCAACCCCTTCAGGATAACACCCGAACACTGAGCCCTCAGGTTGCGCAGCCGTGGCCCAGACAGAACTGTCCTTGCTTGGCTGTTCCAGCAGGTAGGTTCGGGCAGGGGTGAGGACGCGGCAGGGAGGTTCGGGGTTATCCCTGTGTCTCCCAGGTGCTAGCTTCTCATCAGTGTCCTACCACTGTGTGTAGTGACGATGGAGCAAAGCAGCACAGGGGTCAGGGGAGTAGGGACACTGCTGAAATCACACTATCCTGCCCTTCAACCGAAGCTCCCGCTCTGCACACATTCGGGGTCATAGATTGTTGAGTCACTGGCTCCCTCCCTGTGGCCACAGATCGAGGAGCCGGCTGAGTCATTTACCACTTCTGGCCTGGCTCCAAGACTTTGTTCTGGATTCCTTAAAAGTCTGTAGCTAACGCCAAACTCAAAGCTGAGCAGTAGCTTCAATTCCTTGGATCAAAGGGTTGAAGGAGGATGGAGCTGTTACCAGTGGGGAAATGTACTGTTTACAATTAGCTTTGCTGTAAAACCGTTTGCACTGGAATAAAATTCAATTGGAAAAGTGAAAAAAAAAAAGATTTACACCATTTTCATCATGGTAGAAAGTTTCCTTAAAGACCTTTACAATCAATCTCACTCCCACTTTCTACCCTTGAATACTAACTACCATCTTGCTTTCTGTCACTATAGGTTAGTTTTTACCTAGTCTAGAATTTCAAATAAATACAATCATACAGTATCTAGCCTTTGTGTCTGGCTTCTTCAGTTAACATAATGCTTTTGAGGTACTCCATATCATAGCATGTATCAGTAGTTTGTTCCATTGTATTGCTGAATATCCATTGTATTAATATGCCATTGTATATGTTGTATATCGATACAAATTTTAATTATGTTAATATACCATTGTATTGGTATACCATCGATCCAGTCTATGGATATATCACAATTTGTTTATCCATTCACCCATTGCTATACATCTGGACTATTTCTGGTTTGGCATTTTCATAAATAAAGCTGGTATGAACATTCTTTTATAAGGCTCGTTGTGGGCACATATTTTTATTTCTTTTGGGTAAATACCTAGGAGTGGAATTACTTGGCCAAATCATTGGCTTATGTTTAATTTTATGAGAAACTACCAGACAGATTTCCACAATGGTTGTACCATTTTATACTCCAACCAGCAATGTGAGAGTTCCCATTGTTTTATTTCCACTTAGTATTGTAATTTAAAATTTTTTTCAGCCATTCTAAAATGTGATATATGTATACCATGGAGTACTACTCAGCCGTAAAAAATGATGACTTAATACCATTTGCAACAACCTGGATGGAACTGGAGACCATTCTCCTAAGTGAAGTATTTCAAGAGTGGAAAAACAAACAACACATGTACTCACTATTAAATTGGAACTAACCAATGAGCACACGTGTCCACAGAGGGAAGTAAAACTCAGTGGAAATCAACCAGGAGGGAGGGGAGAGGAGGGGGAGGGGCAAAACCTACCTAAAGTGTGCAATGAACACTATTTGGGTGATGGGCACACCTATCTGTCAAATTTTTCCTCTTTTTCTGCTCTCTTTTGGATTGTATATTTTCTTAAAAGACTTTCTATTTTAAAATAATTTTAGATTCACAAAAGAGTTGCAAAGAGTGCAGAGAGTTCCCACAGACCTTTCATCCAAACTTCTCTAATGTTAACACTTTACATAAACAGGATATATTTCTCAAACCTAAGAAATTGACATTGTTACAATACTATTAACTAGACTACAGACTTCATTTGGATTTCCCCAGTCTTCCCATTAATGTCTTTTTTGTCCCAGGATCCCACCCAGGACATCACATGTGAATTAGTCATCATGTCTTTTTAGTTTCCTCCTAGTTGTGACAGCTTCTCAGATTTTTCTGTATTTTGATGACCTGGACAATTTTGAGGTAAGGTGTTTTGTAGAACGTCTCTCAATTTGAGTTTGTCTGATATTTTCTTTTGATTGTTCTGCGGTTATGGATTTTTGTGAAGAACACCATTGAGGTGATGTGTCTTTGTCATCCTGTCATATTATCAGAGGGTACATGATATCAGCATGACTTCCTGGCGATGTTAACCTTGATCACTTGGTTAAGGTGGTGTGATGTCTGCCAGGTTTCTCCACTGTAAAGTTACTGATTTTCCCTCTTGAAATTCTGTTCATTATATGCAAGTCACTAAATTCAGCAAACACTCACGGGGATGGGAATTAAGCTACATCTCCTGGAGGGATGAGTATCAAGGAATTATTGAAATCTTTTAATTTTCTACTTTATCTCCACCATTGGCTCATTAGCTATAGGTTTGTTTTTGCAGTTGCTCTGGGGTTTAAAACAAGCATTTTAAACTTACCACCATCTACCTTCAAATACTATTATATGACTTCTTGTACAACCTTACAACAGCATATTTGTGTACCGCTTATACTTTGTGTTATTGTTATAATACATTTTGCTCATTTATAACAGTCATTTATATATTTTGAAATAATTTATTGAGGTGAAATTCACATAACATAAAATTAACCATTTTAAAGTGAATAATTCATTGGCATTTGCAGCCAATTATCTTTTAAAGAAAAATTTTAAAATGGAAGAAAGCAAGTCTTTTCATATTTACCCACAGGTTTACTGTTTCTGGAACTCATCATTTCTTTTTGTAAATCTGTGTTTCCAACTGTTATCATTTCCCGTCAACCTGAAGAGCTTCCTTTAACATTTCTTACAGTATAAGTCTTTGAATACTTTAAAGATATCATTCCATTGTCTTCTGGCTTGCGATATTTTGGTTGCAAAGTCTGTGGTTATCTTTAGCTTGGTTCTCCTATATATAATATGAATGCTATTTTTAGCATTTTCTCCTTATCAGTGGGTTCCAGCAATTTGCTTATGATGTGCTTTGGTTTGATTTTCCTCATTTTTATCCCTCTTGAAGTTTATTGAACTTCTTGGATCTATAGTTTATAGTTTTCATTGGATTTGCCACATTTTCAACCATTGTTTATTCAAATATTTTTCTGCCTCCAGCTCCTTCTGGAACACTTATTGCACATATATTAGATTGTGGGATACTGAACCACAGGTCACTCAGGCTCTATTAATATTTTTTAAATCACAGATTTATTGATATATAATTCAATACAGTTTACCGATTTAAAGAGTACAGTTCAATGGCTTTTAGCATAGTCATAGATATGTGCAACCATCACCACAGTCAATTTTGTGACACTTTTTATCACCTCCTAAGAAACTCCATGCCTGCAAGCTATCTGTCATCCCCCTGACTCCCCTAGCCCTAAGGAACCATTAATTCACTTTCTGTCTTTATGGATTTGTCTATTCTGGACATTTCACAGAAATGAAATCATAGAAATTGTGGTCTTTTGTGGCTGCCTTGTTTCACTTATCATAATATTTTTAAGGTTCCTTTATGTGATAGCATGTATCAGTACTTCATTACTTTTTATGGACAAATAGTATTCCATTATATGAATATACTACACTTTGTCTACTTATTCATTCATTCTGTTAACTTTTTATCAGCCTTTATTTTCTCTGTTTGCTTCATTTTGGATAGTTGCTATTGCTATTTCTTCTAGTTCATTGATGTTTTCTTCTAAAGTGTCTAACCTACTGTTATGCCCACATGGTAAATTTTTAATTTCAAATATTTTATTTTTCACCTCTAAAAATTCTATTTGGCTATTTTAAAAATATTTTTTTGAAAAATTTCTTTCCTCACTCTATTCGTGCTTTTCTGTAAATCCTTGAGCATATTTATAATAACTGTTTTAAAAGTCCTTGTTTGTTAATGGTATCATCTTTGCCATGTCCAGCTCTGTTTCTATTGACTGATTTCTTTTTCGTGGCTATGGAAGCAGCACATTTTCCCTGTTTCTTTACATGTCTAGTAATTTTTTATTGGATCCTAGACGTAGTGGATGTTTCATTGTTGAGTGGCTGGATTTTGTGTCTTACATTAAGAAGTCTTGAACTTTGTTTGAGAAGGCAGTTATGTTTCTTACACATCAGCCTGTGCCTTTCAAGGCTTGTTTTGAAGGTTTATTAGAGAAGATCTAGAGTAGCATTTATTCTAGGACTAGTTTATTCCTGCTGCTGAGGTGTGACCCTTCCTGGACCCTCTGTTGGATGCTCTGGATTTTACACAAGGTTTCCCTACTCTAGCTGGTGGGAAATTGCATGTCTCCCATGCTTGTGAGGACTCTGGGAATTTAAGCTTATGGTTTCTTGGTAGTTCTTGCCTGGACTTGCAGAGTTTCACGCTATATATGTGCAGCTTAGTATTCAGCAATACAGTCAACAGGATCCCTATGCAGATATCTGGAACTCTTTTTTTTTTTCTGTGTTACTCCTTCCTTTCCAGAACTCTGCCCTGCAAATTTCAGCCACCTCAGTCCCCCAAACTCCAATGTCTTTCTCACTAACTCAAGGAGACCACCGTGTGATTCTGGGGTTTCCTCTTCCCACACCATGCTCCAGAATGTGCCTCCAAGCAGAAACCAAGGGTCATAATAGACCTCACCTCGTTTGTTGCCCTTCTCTCAGAAATCACAGTCCTGCACTGCCTGTTGTCCAATGTCTAAAAACAGCTGTTTCATGTATTTTGGTCAGTTTTCTGGGTTTTTTTCATGGTAGGAGAAAAAGCCTTATACGACTTACTCCAATGTGGTTAGGAGCAGAAGTTGCAGTAGGGGCTTTTAAGCAGGGGAGAGACAGATCATATTTGTTTTTAAGGAAAACCTGGTGGCCACCCGATTATCTCTTAGATGGACCAGGGGTAAATACCGAGGCAGGAAGACAAATTAGGAGGTTATTTGAATTGTCTATGAATGAGCTGATGGTGGTCTTCACTAAAGGAGGGGCAATGTGACTGTAGAGAGGTGAAAACATTTGAGAGCCGTATAGGAGGTGGGATTGATAAGACTTGCTAATAGATTGGATGAGGGTGGTGGGTGAAGTAAAGGGCAGCGTTCAGGATGACCCCCAGTTTTCTGGCTTGAACAACTAGAGGGATGATAGTGCCATTCACTGAGATGGAGAAGACTGGGGCAGGAGAAGATTTTTTTTCCTTTTGTGGAGGGGTGTGTTTATCTGGTAGATGGGTAGAGTGGAGATGGTGAGGTTGGTGGTGGACATGTGGAATTTGAGGTACCTGTGAGCCATCCAGGTAGAGAAGGCAGCTGGATATGTAGGGCTTTGGTTCAGAGGAGAGGTGGGGCTAAAGAAATGAATGTGGAATTTACGGCATGTAAATGGTAACTGAAGCCACGGATGTGAGTGAGACTGTCCAGAGAGAGGGTGTCCAATGAGAGGAGAAGGTGGCCCAGGACAGAGTGGATGTCCTCATTTAGCAGCAGAGAGCTGGGTGCTGAGCAAATGGGCTACAGTATAGGGAAGTTGCAACAGGGGAAAAATAGGGCAGAGTGGGAGCCCTGCTGGTCCTCGCCCATGGAGAATAGGCCCTGGGAGGGACTGCCTGGAGGCACAGGCCCCTGGGTGGGAGTGGGTGGTGCTGGAAGTGAAGCCACAAGGCAGTAGGGCACACTCTGCTGACTTCACTGTTCTCTTTCCTTGCCCTCCTTGTCTCACCTCCAGGCACAACCACCAACACTATTAAAAAGAAAAGGGAAAACAGGGCAAAACAAAGGCATAATAGAAGTGGAAATAGTTTCTAAACCCCAAAGTAAGAGAAAACCTCAACTGGTATTTTGGAGGCGAAGGCAGCAGTTGCCACTCTGTCTCCAGTGGCCGGCATTGTCAATTTGGCCCTGCGCCCTGCAGCTGGGCCCTGAGAGCTGGCCACACTCCAACCAGCCCACACATCGTCACCCCCACGTCTGGTACTGGGAACCATGCCAAGGCCTCCTCAGGCAGCCAACCATGTGGCCAGGCCCAGGGAGCAGAGTAGGAGGACCCTGGAGCGACTGGGATAGACAGGAAACGGCAGGAAGCAGATAGTTCTGTGCAGTGGTGGTAGGGAGGCCTGGAGCCCAGGCCCGGGTACCCTCCCTCGGTGGCCTCCCTGACCATTCTTGCCTCAGCTCCCCTGCTTTTCAGAACTAGTGAATTAGCAATGGTGTCACCACTCAGGTCAGACTCGAATTCATTCCCTGTGGCGTCTTCCTCTCCACGTGGATCCTGCCTATCTCCCCAGTGGGCTGGGAGATCCCCAAGGCCAGGAACCTGCCACAATTGCTGTTTGCTTGATTTCTCTACAGTATCCCCACAGCCATCAGTTTTACTGTCAATGCAGATATGTGGCATTCGACTGACTTTTGATGTGCTACAGAGCTCCCTTTACTTGTGAGGCCCCTGGAGCATGTGCAATAGGATCTACTTCCCCTAAATTTACTTTGCACTCAACTTCTCAAGGACACAGCTCTTGGGTAAAGTGAGGTAAATCTGGATTTCTTTTTTGAATTAAAATGAATAAATATTTGGACATGTTGGGGGAGAATTTTCCGATACTTCGGCTTGAGGGGAATGGAGACCCCTGAGTTGAGGGGAGAATTGGTGCATGTTCTCCTCAGCAGGATGGGAGCCATGTGAGGCTGGGACCCCGTCTAGGACATCGGAAAGGAGCCCGTCCCACAGACCTGGGAAAACGATGCTCTGTTGCCTGTGGGTAGCGGCCCTTCAGGGCTGCAGGGGGCATGTGTATCCATTAGGCTGCTCCTCCTGACCCATAGGGTCTTCGCCTTCTAGGTCAACATGGGTCCTCTGAGAAGCAGACATCCAGATGGGACTAAATGTGCAGGAGATCTGTGAAGGGAAACCTGTGAAGGGTGTAGGGGTGGAAGCAGGAGTGCCTTCAGGCTGTGGTGCAGGACTGACACCTAAGAAAGGAGAGGGGCAAGGGAGGAGGCTGGAACAGGAAGAGTCCCATGTTATAGTGCAGGTCTCAGGAAGTCTGGCCAGACTCATGGGAGATCCCTGGGCAAGGGTTGCCTGTCGGAGGAGTCCCGTGTCAGTCAGGACAGGCTGGGACTAGTATCCCTGCCAGGCTTAGTCACTGGCTGGCAGCAGCCTTTGGGGAACACCACAACAGATCCTAAGGCGTAGCAGCTGGTGCTGCCGGTTAACTCTGCTCCCTGCAGAAGGTTTTCTCGAAGTGAGACCTGAGCAGCGCATCTCCATGCCGACCTCACCATTCCTGCAGCCTCCTGGGACCTCTACCTTCCCACCTTGCCTGGGACCAGTCCTCAGGTCTGATTTTTTGTTCTCAAGGCAATAGTTTCTCTCTCTTTCCCCTTCCATCTGAACCCCAGGCCAGACAATCTTCCTGAGCCTCATCGAGCTCTGCAGTAGGGCCCTGGCTCCCAGAGGCCCACCTTGCTAGAGTGTCCCCTTGGAGCAGGCAGGTCGTGGGGGCAGTCTGGGAGGGGCTGTGGGCTTTGATTCCCCTACTGGTCAGCTGGTCAGTGCAGGGGTGGAGATGTTAACGACAGCCCCCAAAGGAAGGATGCTGTTGCCTCTCTTCCTGGTCTGCTCCCTCTGCTCTGATACTGACCTGGAAACTACCTCCTCTTCCCCTTGGCCTCCCAGGAAACAACAGTGTGGTTCCCTGTGGATGTAGAGATGAGCAGCTCCCTGTGAGCTCTCAGCCAACCCATGCTGCTTGTGGGGAGGAAAAGGTAAAGGGATGGGGGTGGATAGTGGGCAGGTGGCCAGGGCCAGTGGAGCCACCTCCAGCCAGGATCCTGGGAGAAAATATTTCCTGTGGATGGGTGGCCACAACACCCATCCACCAGCCTCACAGGTGGCTCCTCCTGGCCAAGTACTAGCTCTGCTTTGGTTTTGTGCCTCTAGCACCTCCTCTAAAGCCTGGGACACAGTGGGTGCCCAATATGTGACAGTTGAACAAGTGCCTTCTCTTGGCGTCCCCTCTCAGGGATCCCCTTTGCCCTCCACTAAAATGTCAAGTTCATGAAGGCTGGAACTTCGCTTTTTTGCTGCAATGTCCTAGCTCAGTGCCTGGTGCATAGTAAGCACTTGGAAAATATTTGCTGGATGAATGAATGAATAAGTGTCCATTGGGTACAAGAGCCCTGTTCACAGGAACAAGAAGGTGGAAAGGGTAGGTCCTGCCCATGAGGGCTCCCAGCCTGATGAGGAGACATGACCCCTCAGGCAACAGATGGGGAGCCAGGACTTACTCTGAGAAGTAGCTAGCCATAGCACCCATTTAATAGAAAGCTAAGAGCAAGAACACAGCTGGCTGCAGCTGGCTGGAGAAGGCCCCAGCATTGAGGGGGGGCATTGGAATGATGGAGGTGACAAGTGCCGACTACACATTTCCTTTCTAGGCTTCCTATTTATGAGGAACACATGTTCTGAACCAGAACTCTGGACACAAGGCCTGACCAAGGCACTAGATGTGGGAAAGTGGGGCTGGCCTGGAAAAATCTGACAGGACGCTTCTTAGTCTCAGGCTGGAACTGCTCATGGTAAGAAACAGTCCAGATGGAGGCCAGTCTCTTGGCTGGAGTCTGGGCCAAGTTCTCAGACAATAGGTCTTATCAGTGGGTCAATTTCTTGTTAGAGATTGGAATAGCTCAAGTGTATCAAGGAAGGAGAAAGACTTGCTGCTCAAAGACTTCTTGGACCTACGAGAGAGCAGCAGCCTACTCCCTGCACCTGGCTCAGCCTGGGTACCCCCTGCAGGCTCCTCCACCATGGCACCAGGCCCCTCCAGGTTCTTTAGTCTTGACCCAACAAGAGAGAACATCTTATCCATTCCTGGATTGCCTGTGTAGTCCTAGCTTGAGATGGCAACGACTGAGAGGGCAGGTTCCAAGTGTCTGTCATTCTTTGGGGCAGACCGTCCTATGCAACTTCAAATTCAGTGAGTGCTCAGAATTGAGAGAGAAGAAACAATAAACCAGTGTCATTCCCAGGAGATGCCTTTAGGTTGTTTTCCCTACAGTGGGATGCCTGAGCCTTTCACATTTCACAGGGCTGGGGGCTCAGGCTGAGGTCAAGATTACAGCTCAGTCAGGGTTCAGGCCATGGCCAGGGCTAGAATGAAGGAAAGCAGCCCACACTGGGATGGAACCCACAGTGTTGGCCTCTACTGGGCTACAACAACCAAAGTTAACCAGCCTGGACATTTAGATATAGTCTGTTACTCCCAAATGACACACTAGGACTTGTTTTATAAGTCTTTGAGGAAAAGCTCAAAGTTCAAAATTTTGGTTCTAGCTAAAGGTATGGCTGTCTCCATGAGTGCAGGATTTATGAATGGACTCAGAGATTCAACTTTGATTGGCCATTAACTTGGCAATGCCTGTTCTTTTAGCAAGTGAGGCTTGGCGGAGAGCAGTGTTTGGAGGGAGTAGTTATTTTGGAGTTGAGCAGAGGATAGGTTGGTTCACAGCCCCGAAGAGGGCAGACTGTGAGGGGAAGGGATGGGAAGAACGCAAGGTGAGGGCTCCAGCAGTCATGCAGTCATCGGATTCTTCCTCCTCCTCTTCCTCTTGGCTGATGCTGTGTGCTGAGAACTGTGATTACTGCTTCATAAGCATGATCTTATTTTGTCTTCGGGACACCCTATGAGGAAGGACTAATATGTCATCTTACAGATGAGGAAACTGAGGCTGAAGGGAGTTAGACAACTGGTCTAAAGGTTCAGAACAGGGATGGGAGTTGGACCTAGGTCTGTCTGATTCCAGAGATTTCATCACTGCCATGTTTTGCTGACGCTGGCTTTTCCCAGGCTTGCTGGGGGAACTCCCTAGGAGACAGGTGGACACCAGAGGTCTTGGTGCCCCTGACACAAAACTGTCACAACTGTGACTCGTCCATAACACCCTTCCTGTCCAGTGCACTGAGCTCTGCTCGCCCTCAACTCCTCAGTCCTGCTGGGCCTCCTTGGAGCTTCCTTGGGCCCACATGGGCAGGAGCTTTCTCCTTGGTCCATGTGCTGTCTCTACAGACTCACCTCCTAATGACTGGGCTGGGGCCACCCACCCCATGCCCTGCCACTTCCCGCCCCTGTTTCCCTTAGCCCTGCTGCTTCCTGAAGCCCTCCCGCCTCCTGATAACCGTGGAGAGAATTTGGCAGTGCGCACATGCAATTAGCTGGCCCCTGTCCAGGCTGCATTTCACATGGTTATTTCCTCACCATATTTCTAGCCTCCTGGCCCCCCTAGAGACCCTATCTCCATCTTGGCTGATTCTGAACAGTTGGTTTTAGCTCATCTGTGGATTTCATTAGTGTGCTGTTTCCTGGCATCTTACAAAGTTTTAAATGAAGCCGTTCCTGGAGACAGAGCCTGGGGTTGGTCACTTGGGTTGGTCAGAGCTTGGTGCTATTGAAGCTGAGCATGTGGACCCCAGGCCACATTGGGCCCAGTGAGCTGGGCTAGGTTGCCAGCCACAGACTGAGGCTGAGTCCAGACCCCATTTCAGACTGAACCTGAATCCTATCTGCAGGCCTACTCTGGGGCCTAAACTGTGGGGTGGCAGTGGGCATGGAATGTCACACTCGCAAACTAGCCAAGGTTCTTGCAAAGACACAGGCTTAGAAGTTTGCCACAGGTGTCTGCTCCTCACTCACGCCTGTCCCTCATCACAGGCTTTAACTCAGGCCTGGGCCTTCCTGCGTTGGCAAAGTGGGGTAGTGACCACGTGTGGCAGTGGGTGTGTACGAACCCCTCTCCCTGCCCTTTTACTGGCCTCTGGCTCTGGCCGCAGTGTTTTGGTGTCTCATCGGGGGAGATGGTCTTTGCCACCAGGGCTCCACTGGGGCTTTGTCCTCCACTCCTTCCCCTTTTCCCAGCTGAACTGACTCCAACTGGCCCCTGAAAGAATATGGATGGCTGATCTGGAGTGTTTATGGCTTCTCTGGTTGGGAAGGGTCACGTTTGCCTCATTTCCAAGACAGCACAGAGAAGTGGGACCAAAACATGGAGACTGTGATGCCCTCTGTGTCCCAGGACGTTGGCCCAGCTCTCTCTGTTCCAGTGGTGGACATGGCTGGGCTGGCACTGAGCTGTCACATGCTCTTCCCTGGGCCCTATGTGTCAATTTACAAGGCCCTTAAGGGTGAAGCCTGTAGCTGGAAAACAGTAGAAACCACACTGGGTGGTTGAGGGCTGGGTCCACACTGTTGCCCTCATTAGTCCAGAGTTCTCCCTTAACCAATCAAAGGAGCCCTGAGTTCTGGGATGTTTTATGTACGTGCACACACACACATTGCAGCCTCTGCAAGTGTGTAGACTCTGCCTTCTATTCTGGGTATTATGTTTCTCTACCTCCTCCCTCTGCTGAGTATAAGGGAGACAGACAGCAGAGGCCACGGATAATGGGCCAATCAGCCTCCTCCTCTGCTCATCTGTGGTGCAAGGATGCTGTGTTGCACAACTCTGGGGGATGAGGGGACAGCCATGTGCAGCACAATGGGCATCCCCAGCCCAGTGGGCCTTTGCAGCTGCCATGCTAACTATGCCTGATCCCGGTTAATGAAATGGGCCCCTCTGGAGTTTGGGTTGTCAACCAGAGCCCGAGGTAGGAGTGGCAGCAGAGTGCTGGTCTCCATTTTTAGACTCTTCTCTAATGTTCTATTTGGTCAAACGTCTCCCAGCACCTCTCTCAGCATCCTGTCTGTCACAGTCAGCAAAGCTCACAAGCTGGTCATGCTTCTAAGCTCCCTCTCTACCGAAGGCAACTGTAAAGCCAATGGAATTGAAATCTGATCACATTCTCAGTTTGATTCAATTCTATGTGATTCAACAAACATTTACTGAAGGAGCCACTGCTCTGGGCCAGGCCTTGTGCCAGCGCTAGGTACAAAGATACACCTTGGTTCCTGTCCTCAGGGGGCTTACAGTTGAGTTTGAGAGATAGGTAGAAGGCACAGAGACCATCTCAGTCCAGCATAGTAAGGACACCAATGGAAGCCCACTGACTGGAGCCCAGAGGAAGAAGGAAGTAACTGTGTAGGGGCGTGTAGGTAGAAAGAGAGCTCAGGGAAGTTGTAATGGTCTGAATATTTGTATCTCTCTAAAATTGATCTGTTGAAATCCTAACCCCCAGGATGATGGTATTAGGAGGTGGGGCCTCTGGAAGGTGATTAGGTCATGAGGGTGGAGCCCTCAAGGTGGGACTAGAGCTTTTAGAAGAAGAGACAGGAGAGACCTTTCTCTCTGTCTCTGTCTCTCTGTGTCTCTCTCTCTCCTCTTTGCCATGTGAGGATACAACAAGAAGACGGACATCTCTAAGCCAGGAAGCAGGCCCTCACCAAGAACTGGACCATGATGGTGCCCTGACCTTGGACTTCCAGCCTCCAGAACAATGAGAAATAAATATCTGTTTAAATCACCCAGCATATGGCATTCTGTTCATCCCGAACAGACTAAGACAGAAGTCTTCACAAACTAGGTGATTCCTGGCCAGGGGTTTGAAGGGCTAATAGTTTCCTCGGAAGGACTAAATAAGGAGGGCAAGGAAGGACAATGGAGCAACACAAGCAAATGTGCGAAAGCGGGAGTGGCCAGGTGGGAAATGCAACTGTTTCAGCATAGCCGTTTGCCTGTTGCCTCCCGGCGTGTGGCTCAGTACCTGCTACACAGCCGGTGGCGCTGGGTGAATGAGTGCACCTCCTTGATCCCAGGGCATCGCGCGCATCTGTAGGCGTTCTGGCTGTCTTGCTAGACTGCAGAATGGTCAAGGGTGGGTCTGTGAGAGAGAAACGAGCACATCAGATGACACGGAGTGTCAGGCAAGGAGCTGGTCCGGAACCCAGGTCTTCTGACTCGCAGCCCAGTGCTCTTTTCACTCCACCTACTCTCCTCTCAGTTCCTCCCCCGACCCCCCTCAGCACTTACATTCGGAGCCATGTGCTCTCACACTGATGCCCCAGCTCTCTTGTCTTGTACACGGGCTGTTTCTAGTGTGTTCTGCCGGTCTCTCCGACTGGACTGTGACTGGGGCGTCTTCTTTTCTGCATTCTCTACAGTGAACGGTAAATATTCCAAAAAGAGAGCAGGGGTTAAAGAAATGTAAAAAAGCTGTCTTTCCCTCCTTGTCCAGGAGCCTGGTGGACTCACTTTTTAAGGGCTGGCTTCCTCGAATTTAGTGGTTCAAACCTTCTTGGCGTACACACCTGTGGCCCTGCCCACACAGCGTGCAAGCAAATCAATGTGGTAAAGAACCTGCACCATTCCTGCCCTTGGGGAACTCCCTGCCTGAAAAGGAAGAAAAAATGGCTCCAAATGTAGCAGAAGCGTGGATCTCTCTTATTTTGTGAATAAGAGTGTTCCTGAAATGTGTGTGGGAGTGGAATCCTATAGCTGATGTGCTGGGAAAAATCACTAGTTGAGAAAATCCTACAGTGACATTTGGGAAACTAACGATATTGAATCATTTATTTATTTTGTTTCTCCATGTCATCTTTTACTCATTGGAGTTGATATCTACTCAGTCATCAATTATCTAAGAAAAATCCAATCATCCCAATAAATTCATCCATCCCAGTAAATACTCACACAGAGTGAATATAAACTGACTTATAAAAAGGAATACACGCATTTTATTTGCAGTAAATTCTTTTTTTTTTTTTTTTTTTTGAGACAGAATCTCGCTCTGTTGCCCAGGCTAGAGTGCCGTGGCGTCAGCCTAGCTCACAGCAACCTCAAACTCCTGGGCTCAAGTGACCCTTCTGCCTCAGCCTCCCAAGTAGCTGGGACTACAGGCATGTGCCACCATGCCCGGCTAATTTTTTATATATATATTTTTTAGTTGTCCAGATTATTTCTTTCTATATTTTTAGTAGAGACAGGGTCTCGCTCTTGCTCAGGCTGGTCTCCAACTCCTGACCTTGAGCGATCCACCTGCCTCGGCCTCCCAGAGTGCTAGGATTACGGGCGTGAGCCACCGCGCCCCGCAGTAAATTCTTGTTTAAAGTGAAGAACCATCCCCTAATGGACCCACTGTGTTATAGCAGGATGAGAAGCTGTGTACGAATGAAAGCAGTTCTTCTCGCTGTTCTCATCTAACAGATGGCGACAGAAGTGTAGTTTAGACTTGTATTTAAATCTCGCTGGGATGTACTACCTAGTTTCTCCTATGGCATGCACAGAGCCCAGTGAATCAGACAGACTGTGTTTGAAACCCACGTCTGCCACTTTCTGAGTGAAGCTTGGGCAAGTGACGTAGCTTTTCTGGCCCTCAGTTTCTTTGGCTCTAGAATGGGGATAATCACGGCCACTACCTCATAAGATTGTTAGGTGGACGAAAGGTGACACCGAATGCCAGGAGTGTGGGGAGACTGAACTAAGTGAAGGTAGGGACAGTGAGAGAGGGAAGTATCCTCTTCCTAAGGTGACCCTAAGAGTAATGTAACTCTAGGGGTGACTTCTCCCCACCATGCACCCGCAGTGGAAACTATTTTACTGATGTGAAGGTAGGCCCGTGAGTGGGGGCCAAAGCCTGTGTGGGTTTCAGCAGGCCATTGACAGATTCTTCCGTGACACCCCTATGGGCAAGGTGTCCACCAGGGCTGGATGGCAGTCATAATCACAACTGTGAGCGAGAGCTTGTTTGGGTAGCTCATGCCTCAAAATAGGCCAGTGGAGACACAGATGACATGCAAATCCTGGAAGCTTTCTGTAGCAGGTGATGACAATCTCCCTCCCTCCCCTGTCTCCTGGGCCTGGCTGAGGTCCCCTGCAGCTGCAGGAGAAGGCTGTTTGCAGCCTGCCCACTACTTCCCACCTCCAGGGCCTGCAGCTTCTTTGCTCGAGGGAGGGCTTTCCGCGGCGCTGGACACAAGAACCCGGATGTGGAGGAGTTGGCATCTCCAGGGTAACCCGCAGCTGATGGGGGATGGGAGCCGGTGGGCAAATACCCTAGCTTGCCTGTGGGACAATTCTGAGGATTGTCCCCATAGTTTCTCAGCGTCCCCTAGCAGGATGAAGCCCTAGTCGCCCCAGGGGTAACCTGCTCTTTAATATGGCACTTCACTGGCTTCTCTCCCTTTTCTCACTCCCCCTGCTTCCGCCTTGTGCTTCACAGGATCGCCTCCCCATGAACCACCTGAACCCAAGTCTTCGTCTGCAGGTTTGCTGTTGAGGGGGTGGTCCCAAACAAAAACACTTTTTCTTTCTGCTACAATTCACCCAAGATCCAGGTGTGGGGAAACAGGAGCGTGAGAAAAGCTCATTACAAAAGAAATGTAATCACCCCACTGACATCTGTTTTCAGAGCACTTTCTTTCACCTACATCCTTGTTATTCAAAGCAAGACAAGCAGCAAGGGCATCACCTGGGAGCTTGCGAGAAATGCAGACCCACCCCAGGCTGGCTGGACCCCAATCTGCATTTTAACAAGATCCCCAGGTGCTTCATATGCACTTACAGATTGAGAAGCTACGTGAGCTTCCTGGCCCTCATGAGGGTCCTCTGAGAAGGTATTGCTATTTATAGTGGGTTGAACACTGTCCCCACCAAATTCATGTCCACCCAAAACTTCGATGTGACCTTATTTGGACATAAGGTCTTTGCAGATGGAATTAGTCAAGAGGAAGTCACACTGGAGTAGGGTGGGCCCTGAATTCAATGACCAATGTCCTCACAAGAAGAGGACAGGACATACACAGACACACACAGAGAAGAAGGCCATGTGACAGAGATTGGAGTTATGCTGCCAGAAGCCAAAGAACACCAGAAGCCACCAGGAGCTAGAAGAGGCAAAGAAAAATCCTCCACTAGAGACTTTGGAGGGAACGTGGTCTTGCTGACACCTTGATTTTAGACTTCCAGCCTCCAGAACTGAAGAAAACCTTTTGGTTGTTTTAAGGCACCCAGTTTGCAGTACTTTGTTATGGCGGCCCTGGGAAACAAATATACCATCATTCCCAATTTCACAGCCCATAAGTGGCAAAGCCAGGACTTGGCCTAGGCACAGATAGTACTGCCGATTAAACACCCAGCAGCATTTCCAGAGCCCTGTTCTTTCCAGCCATGTCCTGCCATGTCCATTGCTAGCCAGGATTTGGAGGCAGGCACAGGGACACATTGCTCAGGGGGGTATATGACACGAGGCTAGGGGGGTTGGTTAACATGATGGATGGTTGAACCGGGACTTGGGAAGATTTGGACAGGTTAGAACAATGGCCCAACCAAATGATGGAACCTAACAGGGATGAGAGTACAACTCAACACTTGGGTTACAAAAAGCAACCATACAGAAACAGGATGGGGCTTGACAGATGTCCTGACGGAAAAAAAAAACTACAGCAGGTGGGCGAGTAGGTTTAAGTGACCTCCAGCTCTGCTGGAGCTGAGGGTGCAATGCAGTTGGTGATAAAGGAACATTGCCTGCAGTGGCATTAATAGAAGTGGCATGCCACCAATAGGTGGGGACAGCACTGTCAGCTTCTACTTTGTGCTGCTCACGCCACCCCTGGAGCACTGTGCCAAGGTAGGGGTACCACTTTTCAAAGAGGACGCTGCAAACTAGGGAGTGTTTGGGGGGTGACCAGAATGGTGAGGACCCAGAAATGAAACAATGGTAACAGCTACCATTTTATCGAGTGCTTCCTACGTGCCCGTGACTGGGCTAAAGTGAAGTGAGTAAGACACACTGTCCTTGCCCTTAGGAAGCTTCCAAGTCTGCTGGGCAAAGGCAGACAATAAACACCGAAACAGATAAATACATGGATTTATTTAAAAACCTACAAGTGCTGCAGAGCAGAGGAGTGCAGGGTGCTCTTACCCAGGAAACCTGACCCAGATTGGAGATCAGGGCAGGCTTCCTTGAGGAAGCAGCACTGTCATCTTTGAGCTAATTTATAAAGGCTGATTCAGTATTACTCAGAGGACCATGGTACCTTTCAAACAAAAAGAACAGCAGGTTCAAAGGCCCTGGGGCACATCTGGGGAACAGGGAGAAGAGTTGCATTAAGGGATGTGGCTTGGTTAGCCTAGGGTCCTGGAAACACAGCTTGGGCTGTGTTGTGAGAGGTGGGTTGGGGTGGCGGCAAGAGTAGGTGCAGGGATACCAGACAGGAGGGTGGCCGCCGTCCTGTGTCAGTTTCCTATTGCCGCTGCAACGCATGACCACACATTTCGTGGCTTAAAACAACATAAATGTATTCTCTTACAGATCTGAAGGTCAGAAAGCCAAATTGGGTCTCACTAGGCTAAAATCAAGGTGTTCCTTTCTGGAGGTGCCAGGGGAGAATATACTGCCTTGCATTTTCCAGCTTCTAGAGGCTGCCCGCCTTCCTTGGCTCATGATGCCTTTGCATCTTCAAAGCCAGCAGTGGCCAGTGGAGACTTTCTCACATTGCATCAGTCTGAATCTGATTCTCCTGCCTCCCTCAGTCATGTATAAGGACCCTCGTGATTTTTTTGGGCCCATCCAGATAGTCCAGGATCATTCCCTAATCTCCCCATACTAAAATCAGCTGATAAGCAGCCTTAATTTCCCCCTTGCCACATAACATACTTTCAGGTTCTGGGGATCAGGATGTGCACCTCTTTAGGAGGCTGTTATTCTGCCTACAACACACCCTCATTTACATACATTACCCCATTTAATCCCTACACCCTCTCCCCAGGAGGTTGGTACTATTATTCCCTTTTTACAGATAGGACACTGAGGCTCACAGAGGTGACCTGCTTAAGGTCACACACGGTGGGAAGCGGCAGAGTCCAGAGTCAGACTCCAGGCTGCCTGACTCTAGATCTTGTGATCTTAACCACTACCCACTCCTGCAACTTCATGTCTTACCAGGACAACGGGAAAGGCCAGGGGACGTTTGGCCTGGAGAACTGGGCTGACATCTAGCGTGCGGTGGGCTGGCTCGTACCACCACACGGGGCTAAGTTCTGTGTGACTCCAGAAGGGAGAACCAGGTCGAAACTTACAAGAAGGTAAATTCAGAGTTTTCAAGACTCAATGTTAGAGCCAGAAGGGACCTCAGAGGTCATCTTTTCTTTTAAGGAAACTGAGGCCCAGAGAGAAGTGATCCTCCCAAGACCACACAGCTCATTAGTAGCCTGATAAAGAACTTTCTAACTATTACAGTTCTCCTGATAATGGTATGAGCTGGGGTATCAAGTGAGGGGCTCCTTGTCACTGGAGGGTTTGAGCATCTAACAGGGACCCTGTGCTGGGCACAGGTCTCACTGACCACTGTGAAGTGCATTGCATGTCGTTTTTTTATTAACAACAAAGCTGAAAAGTTTGTAAGTGATTCCGTTGTTTTAATAAATCCGAACAGTTCTTCCTACAATAGAATCACTCTCACTCATTTGTCCTCTGCTCTGAGATTTTTTTTTTTAAGTCAGGTGTACTAAGGCATAATTTACATACTAAAATTTACCCCTTTATGTGTACAAGTTCAGTAAGTTTTAACAAATGCATACAGTCATGTAACCACCACCACATCCCAGATATAAAACATTTCCATTACCTCCGAAAGTTCAAAACGTTTTCTTTGCCCCTTCTTTTATAAACTTTTTATTTTCAAATAACCGTAGACTCGGAAGCAATTGCAAAAATACTACAGAGAGGTCCCACGTACCCTTCACGCAGCTTTCCCCACGGGTGACATCTTACATAACTACAGTACAATATCAAAACCAGGAAAATGACATCGGAACAACACCAGAACTCCAGACCGGATTGAAATTTCGTGCATTTTTCCATGCAATCATTTGTGTGTGCATGTTTGTGTACACAGTTCTATGCAATTTCATCACATGTATGGTTTTGCATGACCACCACTGTCTTACCCCCTCCCTCCAGCCATCCCTAACCCTTGGCAACTGCTAATCTATTTCTGTGCCCCTTTTCATATGCTTTCCTGTGAAGTGCAGTTTTAATTAGAAAATAAATTGATGAATAAATTCACACTGGAAGAAATTTAAACGATTCAGATATTTTGAAAGAACTCCTTGAGATTTCTTTCTCATTCCCGTTCTTTTACTGAGGGCAATCACTGTTAGGATTTGGGGTATCCCAAACTTTTGCCTTTGCAGTTGCATACAGTATACACATTACATGCATGTATACCATACATATACAAATATATAGTTGTGTATGTGTTTTTAACATATATAGTATCATGTGTATTTTTCCAGAGCTTGGTTTTTTTTCCACTTAACCACATGCCTTTCACCACAAAAGACTGATAAGTAGGTGAGGTAATAGATATGTTAATTAGCTTGAGTTAATCATTATACAATATATACGTATAGTGGTCCCTCAGTATCTGTGGGGCATTGGTTCCAGAACGCCCTTCAGGTACCAACATCTGAGGATGCTCAAGTCTCTTATAAAAATGGTATAGTATTAATATTTGCATCTAACCTATGCACATCCTCCTGCATACTTTAAATACATTACATACATTGAAACATACATTAAAAACAATCTCTGAATAGCATTCTGGAACATGGCTGTTCCGTAATTTATTGAATCACTCCCCTGGTAGGGGACATTGAGGATGTTTTGAGTTTTTCCCTATTACAAACAATGTGCGATGGCCAGCCTTTGTGCGCACGTGCAAGATGTCTCAGAAGTCGAGGGAAGTGATATGCTTTCTAGAATGGGAGGAAGAGGGATGAAGGTCCGTGTGACAGAGAATTGTCCCAAACCCTGGCATGGCAGTGAGTCCCTGCGTGAATGTCATCTAGGACACATTGATTCTGGAGGCTGACACCCAATGGGCTTGAGGGTTTTGGCAGTGCCTTTGAGCTCTGAGGGTTTGGGCTTCTCTTTTCCAAGGTCACCTCACACGACCAGATTTGCCTCTCTGGTCTGCTAATTCCTGGGCCCACACTGTGTCAGTCGGCTCTTAGGTTCTAAGAGGTGAAGGTGTCTAAGGGAGTCCCCTTTGTTTTGGGGAAGCCATGTGTGGTTTTGATGATGGCTGTTCTGACTTAATGCTTCCTAGCCCTGGAGAGACCACATGCCACTCTTGCACAATAGGTGTGATAGGGCCAAGAAATAATCAAACTCTTCCAGCAGCAGGGGTGATGATTAGTCCATTTTCTTCCAAGGAAACTAAGGCCCAGAGAGAGGAAGTAATTCACCCAAGGCCACACAGCTAATTAGTATCCTAGTAAAGAACTTCCTAACTAGCGGGTGTTGGAGCAGGGCAGGGTGGAATTGTTAGCTCTGAATCCAACCCTTTGCTTAGCCTCAGCTCCTGCCTGGGATGAGCCCTTCATCAACTGGGAAATGGTCTCATCGCCAAGGCCTGCCGGTCTGAATCCTACCATATGCATACAGGGAACAGCTGTTGGCCAATCTTAGTTCCATAACCACATACCCACCGGCTCACCCACTACCTTGGAGCCTACTTGTTGGAGAGGAAGGAAGTGGTAGTTGAGAGAAGAAACAAATACAGTGCAAGAATTATTAACATTTTAAAAGCATTTTCTGCTCTCAGGAGGTTCTTCACATCTCCCTTCTTATCTGCTCATCACAGAGGTAGGAAGGGCAAGCTCTAGGTTTTATACTGCAGAGGTAGGGAAACTGAGGCCCACTGAGAGATTGAGGGGTTTGCCTGAGATCATGAATGCATCGGATTAGCCAGACAGTGGTTCAGGGGCCCTGGCTTCCCGATTCCCGGGCAAAGGTCCTTGCCAAAGCATTTTAC
The DNA here is from genome assembly GCA_004363605.1 of Indri indri. NCBI lineage: Eukaryota > Metazoa > Chordata > Mammalia > Primates > Indriidae > Indri > Indri indri. The sequence goes on from RJWJ010001817.1 coordinate 32,301, forward strand.
TGCCATCCCTCATCTGACTGCCAGGGCCTTGTGCTCAGAGCCCTGTCTGCTCACGTGCCCACCTTGGAAGAGACACTGCACTACGAACGCAGCTCTGTCCTGCCCTTTATGGCCAGGAGCCATGTCACCCTGAGGCTCTGTGACCCTGGAAGAAAGAATAAGAAGGACATTTCAACCAACATAATCCAGATGCCTCCCCTGGCCCAGATGTGGAGACCTACCCATTGGTTAGACTGGCCCTGACCAAGGGTGGAGCAACACTTTGACCTATTACACGGGCAAGTGTCTCCATACTTTGAATGAGGGAAAACTGCTACTTGTAGTGCTCATGCAAGCCTTTAGGGAAACTTTAAGAAAAAGGTGGCAGTCCAACTGGGGCCTGAAGGCACTGGAGAAGAGAAAAGGGCACCCAGGGAAGGGGGCTGGATGGCAGCCAAACTACTAAAGCAAGAAAGCAGGCTTGTCTGAAGGTTCACATGAGGGAACAGTGGGAAATAAGGTTGGTGTGGCAGGGAGAATTTTCCCATGATAACTGTGACAATATCTCCTGTCCTGCATGCACCTGTTACAACATGACATTGACACTCCTCCATTTAGATGTAGGGTCTATTTTTTTCACCCCTAAAGCTGGGCAGGCTATGACTATGGAAGAAGTGAAGCTATGTGACTTCTGAGGTGAGGTCATAAATGGGGATACAGCTTCCACCTTGTTTGCTGAAATACTGAAATACTCACATTTGAAGCTGTGAGCCACTCTGTGGTTAGTGTGACTGTCACCATGCTGTGAGGAAGCCCAAAGTAACTCACATGGAGGGATCACATGAAGACCACCGAGACTACGTGAAGAGAGAGGTATCTGGCCTGTCCCCAGCTGCTCCAGCTCCATTCTCTTCACCCCATCCTGTTTCAGCTCCAGCTACTCTCTGACTACAACCTCATGAGGGACCCTGAGCTGGAACCACCCAGCTGAGCCCTTCCCACATTCCTAACCTGCAGAAACCATGAGAGGTAATAACATTGCTTGCTGATGTCTTAAGCCACTAAGGTCTGGGATGATTTGTACACAAAAGTAGACAAATGAGCTTGGTGAAAGCAGAGTGGTATTGTGGAAAGAGCACTGATTTGGAAGTTGAGGGGCCTGGGTTTTGGCCTAGCCCTGCCAATAACTTGCCCTGTGGCTTTGGGCAGGACACTTCTCTCTGGGCCTCAACTGCGCTATTTGTAGAAACAAGAGGTTAGGACTAGATAATTTAGAGATCCCTTTCTAGTTGTAAAAATTCCTTTGTAGTGATTATTCCTCAGAGGATTTTGAACTTTATCATCGGGCAGAAGATGCTGTGCTGACAGAGTTCTAGAGATAAGAACATGTGGATGGGCCAGGCGTGGTGGCTCACGCCTGTAATCCTAGCACTCTGGAGGCCGAGGCTGGTGGATCGCTCAAGATCAGGAGTTCGAGACCTGCCTGAGCAAGAGCGAGACCCCGTCTCTACTGAAAAATAGAAAGAAATGATCTGGACAACTAAAAAAATACATATATTAAAAAATTAGCCAGGCATGGTGGCGCATGCCTGTAGTCCCAGCTACTCGGGAGGCTGAGGCAGGACGATGGCTTGAGCCCAGGAGTTTGAGCATGCTGTGAGCTAGGCCGACGCCACAGCACTCTAGCCCGGGCAACAGAGCAAGACTCTGTCTCAAAAAAACAAACAAACAACAACAACAACAAAAAAACGAACATGTGGATGAAGATAGAGCTGGGAAATCCTCTTTCTTCTTTCTCAGCTGAGTGGAAAGTGAGCACCAAGGAGATGAACAACTCCCAAGGAGATACCAACAGGAGGGGAAGGGTGGGAGATTGGGTAAGTCAGAGGAGACAGTCTACTGACCAGATTCAGAGCCAAAGCTGCAAGAATACCAAAAAGGCCCCTCCTGTTTGGAGAAAGGGCTCTTCCTGTCCTTTCTCACCTCAGACCCATCTATCTCCTTCCACCTAAAAAACCATCTATTTATGCAATCTCTCTGTTCTGTCTTTCCAGCAGGATATTTTATGCTTTCTCACTTCTGGAACAAACCCACAAGTCCCACCACTTTGCTCAAATGTAGCTGATATGAGACTCTAGCTTGTGCCCATTGCTCAGATGTCAGGGGCCTCAGAGCAATCATCATAACACTCTCACTGCGTTGGAGCCTCGGGGCTGCCATTCCTGCAAGGGAGAGGTAGCCCCAGCTCTTGGCTTGGGATGGTCTCTTAGGAAAACAATGGGCAGGCTGGTGCCAGTGGTGATGGAGTAGATTTGCTTCTTAGCAACAAAGGGAGCATTTGAATGGAAAAGAAGGGGGGGGGCCCTCTGGGACTGGCTCAATTGGTTATTTCTCTCTGCTCCTAGATAACTTCAGGCAGCTCAGGGATCTGAATTCCCTTTGCCTGTAGCCTGTGGCTAACACCTCCCCAGTGTGAAGGGAGGCTGAGTTTCTGGAGGAGCTGGCCTTTTCCACACCAACCCTGGCAAAGGGTCACAAGCTATTCAGAGAGTTGCAAAAACTGAGAGGCCGCAGCTGGGGAGGAGTAGGAAGGAGAGCGCTGGGAGAGAAGAGCAGCTTGCAACTGGCTGTGCTGTCTGGCAGGGCTGCATGCTGTCTTCCCTGGAGGGAGGTCAAGGGCACAGCTGAGGCCTATTTGCAGCCTCCTCCTTCCTGCATCCCTGTGATAATAGCTCCTAACATTTATTGAGCCCTTAGTATGAGCCAGGCACTGTTCTCAGCCTTTTTCATAGATTATCTCATTTAATCCTTCACAATAGCCCTATGAGGTAGGTCTATTATTATCCCTATTTTAGAGATTAAATAATAATAATTTTAAAGCCCCCCTGAGGCACATAGAGGTTAAGTAAGCTAACAGGTGGCTGAGCCAGGATTATGAAGCCAGACAGTTTGGCTCAAGAGGACAACACCTAACCACTAGGCATCACTGCCTCTCACATGTAGCCAGGCTACTCTGTCCCACCCTCTGGGGCTGCCTTCTGAAGCATCTCTCCAAGGCTTGCTTTCTTGAGGCCTATCTCATGCTTTGAATATTTTAACAGCCACCAATTTACTGAGTGCTTAGTATACACAAGGGATTGTGCTAAGCATTTGACATGGTTTACGTGGTTTATTTAGTATAACCCTCACAATGATCCTACGGGATAGGTATTGTCACTACTCCATTTTACAGGTGAGGAAACTGGGGCTCCGGAAAATTGAGTAACTTGTTCAAGGTCAAACTCGTAAGTAGCAGAACCAGGATTTAAATTGAAACCAAAGTCTATCTGATTCTGAAGCTCTAAGAACTTATTTCGTTCATTCATTCAACCAACCAACCAACCAACCAAAATTTTATAAACTGTCTGCTATATGCCAGACACTGTGCTTGGCACAGGTAAGTATAGACAGTGACAACATTTCTGACTCTATCTCTTCATATTAGGCTGCTCTCTAGAACTGCAGACTCATAAATCCAGTTGCCTACTACCGACATCACTATGTGGATGTTTAGCAGGTATCTCAAACTGGTGTGTTCAAAACAACTTGACATTTCCTCCAAATTCACTGCCCCAGTGCCTTCCTCAGTTCTGCAAATGGCATCCCCATCTGCTATGGCCGGAATGTTGGTGTCCTTCTCCCCAAATTCATATGTCGAAATCTAATCCCCAATGCAATAGTGTCAAGATCTGGGGCCTTTAGGAAGTGATTGAGTCACGAGGGCAGAGCCTTCATCAATGAGATTAGTCCCCTTATAAAAGAGGCCTGAGGGAGCTTGTTTGTCCCTTCTGTCATGTGAAGACATAGCAAGAAGGTGCCATCTATGAAGCTGAGGGCAAGCCCTCATCAGAAACTGAATCTGCTGCCACCTTGATCTTGGACTCAGACTCTAGAACTGTAAGAAATAAATTTCTGTTTATGAGCCACGCAGTCTAAGGTTTTGTGTTTTTTTTGGCTTTTTTTTTTTTTTTTGAGACAGAGTCTCACTCTTTTGCCCGGGCTAGAGTGCTGTGGCATCAGCCTAGCTCACAGCAACCTCAAACTCCTGGGCTCAAGCGATCCTCCTGCCTCAGCCTCCTGAGTAGCTGGGACTACAGGCACGCGCCACTATGCCTGGCTAATTTTTTCTATATATTTGTAGTTGTCCGATTAATTTCTTTCTATTTTTAGTAGAGACGGGGTCTCGCTCTTGCTCAGGCTGGTTTCAAACTGCTGAGCTCAAACAATCCGCCCGCCTTGGCCTCCCAGAGTGCTAGGCAGTCTAAGGTTTTTGTTGTAGCAGCCCGAGTGGACTAAGACACCATCCATGAAGTTGCTCAAGCCACCACATAGAGGCCACCTTTGATTCTTCTCTTTCTCTCATCCCCTACATCTAATCTTTCAGCCTGTCTGGTTGACTTTATCTCCAAACATAACCTAAATCTTTTCACTTTTCTTCACCCTCTCTCTCCCCACCAATCCATTCTCCCTAAGGAAGTCAGCATGATCCTAAAACATCAATTAGATTATTCCTTCTTGTACGTGAAATATTTCAGTGGATTCCCATACGCCTACGTCCTACAAAGCCCTGACTGGTCTGGCTCTTGTGTTTCTACCCCATGTCCTGCTGCTTTCCCATCCCTTCCTGCACGTCTCCCACATCCTTCTGCCTTCTGTTCCTCTAACAGGCCAAGCTTGTGCCCATCTTTGAGCCTTTGGTCACATGCTTTTCCCTCTGCCTGGAAAGTGTTCCCTCTGGATGGCTCCTTCTTATTATCCAGATCTCAATCTAAATGTCATCTCCTCAGAGAGGCCTTTCCTACCTAGGTGGTATAAAGTATCCACTCTCTTTTCTCTGCATGGCTCTTATGACTAAAGAATATTTTCTTTTTTATTTTCCTAACTACCTGTCTCCCCCATCCACTAGAATAAAAGCTCCAGGAGAGCAAGGATATGACTTCTCTCATTCATCATCGAATTCTCAGTATCTAACACGGAACCTGGCACAAAGCAGGTGCTCAGTAAGTAAAAAGCTCACAGCCTCATTGGAGAGGCTGGTGGATAGAGCAAGGATGGTGGGCAGAGAGTGCTGTATGGTCCTTGGGAAAGGACAAAGGAACAACAGTCTGGAAGCAGGAGAAGGGGTAAAGAATGTGTTGACCCACCTCTGAGCCTGGGGCTGGGGAGCAGGAGGTGTGTGGCCTCCAGAGAGGCCTCTGATCATGTTTCAGCTCCGCCACTCATTAGGGAAGTCACTCAACTTTTCTGGGTTGTAGTTCCCTCATTTGAAAATGGGAATAATATACTATCGCCTAACAGGGCAATTTCAGGGACTCTGCTTGATCCCTCCAGTGGCTTCCCATCTCCCTCTGGGTAAAAGCCAAGGTCACCGCAATGGCCTCCAAGGCCCCGCATGATCTGGCACCCCCTCCTGCCACTTCCTCTCTGCCCTCTTCATTTGCCAGTCTTCCTCTCGCTCACCCTTCTCCAGCCCCACTGGCCTCCTCCACATTCCTCAAACAGCTAAGCACATTCCAGCCACAGGGTCCATGCCTAGCTATTCTCTCTGCCCAGAATGCTCTTCCTCCAAATATCTGCAAAGGATTGGTGCCTCACTTCCTTCAGGTCTAGTCTCAGATGTCCACCTTCCCAGAGAGACCTCCCTTGTCAACTCATTGAACATCGCATCTGTCTTTCTGGGCACTCCCTCTCCCCCTTCTCTGCTTTGTTTTTCCCAGTAGCACTTATCCCAGCTTGGCATGCTATGTCATTTACGCACTTATTTTGTGCACCATTTTTCTTCCCCACTAGAGTGCAAGCTTCGTGATAGCTGGGAGTTTATCTGTCTTATTCACTGTTCTACCCACAGCTCATAGAACAGTGCCTGGCACATAGTAGGCACTCTGTAAATCTTTGTTGAATGAATGAATGAATGAATGCCTAGCAATAAAAAGTGTTTGGTAAATGGGAGTTATTATTACTGATAACTATCTCTTTATGGCCCCCTTTACTGAGCCTAGGGCTTAGCACAGAGCCCTGCACTTAGCAGATGCTCAGTTGACATGACCTGAAAGAGAACCTACACTTGAGGTGCAAAGTACTACCTTCCACAAGAGAAACCCAAACAACACAGGCTTTAAGAGTGCAGTGGGGGCCAGGCGTGGTGGCTCACGCCTGTAATCCTAGCACCCTGGGAGGCCGAGGTGGGAGGATCACTTGAGGTCAGGGGTTTCAGACCAGCCTGAGCAAGAGCGAGACCCCGTCTCTACTAAAAATAGAAAGAAATTAGCCAAACAACTAAAAATATGTATAGAAAAAATTAGCCAGGCATGGTGGCGAATGCCTGTAGTCCCAGCTACTCGGGAGGCTGAGGCAGAAGCATTGCTTAAGCCCAGGAGTTTGAGGTCGTTGTGAGCTAGGCTGATGCCATGGCACTCTAGCCCGGGCAACAGAGTGAGACTCTGTCTCAAAAAAAAAAAAAAAAAAAGAGTGCAGTGGAGGGAAGGCAGGACCTCGGGCTGTCTTTAAAAACCAAATCCTCACCCCTGGAGGAAGAGACTCTCAGTGAGGAGGCTTGAAACAAAGCCACTATTGTCTGAATGTTTGAGTTTCCCCAAAATTCAAATGTTTAAATCCTAACCCTGAAGATGATGTTATTAGGAGGTGGGGCCTTTGGGAGGTGATTAGGTCATAGGGGTGGAGCCCTCATGAATAGGACTTGTGCCCTTATAAAAAGAGGCCTGAGAGAGCTCCCTTGCTCCTTCCACCATGTGAGGATACAGCCCTCGCTGGACACTGAATCTGAATCTGCCAGCACCTTGATCTTGAACTTCCCAGCCTCCAGAACTGTGAGCAATAAATTTCTGTTGTTTATAAGGCACCCAATCTATGGTATTTTGTTGTAGCAGCCCAAACAGACTAAGACAAAGGGCAATTTCCACAAAGAAACACCAGGAAGGATATGTGGATCCTTAACCTGGGATCCCTAAAGCTGGGCACGGTGGTTTATGCCTGTAATCCTAGCACTTTGGGAGGCTGAGTCAGGAGGATCACTTGAGCCCAGGAGTTTTAGACCAGGCTGAGTAACAAAGCAAGACCCCATCATTACAAAAAATAAAAAAAAATTAGTTGGGCATAGTGGCATGTGCCTGTAGTCTCAGCTACTCAGGAGGCTGAGGCAGGAGGATGGCTTGAGCGTGGGAGTTTAAGGTTGCTGTGAGCTAGATTGATGCCACGGCACTCTAGCCCTGGCAGCAGAGTGAGACTGTGTCTCAAAACAAAACAAAAAGACATGGTGGGACTGGAAACTAGTACAACCTCTGCGGAAAGCAATATGGAGATACCTCAAAGAGATACAAGCAGAACTACCATTTGATCAAGCAATCCCATTACTGGGCATCTACCCAAAAGAACAAAAAACATTCTATTAAAAAGACATCTGCACCCGAATGTTTATAGCAGCACAATTTACAATTGCAAAGATGTGGAAACAACTCAAGTGCCTATCGGTACATGAGTGGATCAATAAAATGTAGTATATGTACCATGGAGTTCTACTCAGGCACAAAAAAAAAATGGTGATCTAGCACCTCTTGTATTTTCCTGGATAGAGCTGGAACCCATTCTACTAAGTGAAGTATCCCAAGAATGGAAAAACAGGCACCACATGTACTCACCAGCAAATTGGTATTAACTGATCAACACCTAAGTGCACATACAGTAATAACATTCATCGGGTGTTGGGCAGATGGGAGGGAGGAGGAGGCGATGGGTATATGCATACATGATGAGTGTGATGCGCACCCTCTGGGGCATGGACACGCTTGAAGCTCTGACTGGGGGGAGGCACAAGGGCAATATACACAACCTAAACATTTGTACACCTGTAATATGCTGAAATAAAAAAACCACATGGGGCCCTGTTCTTCCAAGAGGTCTGTGGCAAGAATTTAGAGGGTTCATGAACTTGGATGGGAAAATTACATCTTCATATCTTTTTTTTTTTTTTTTTGAGACAGAGTCTCACTCTTTTTGCATGGGGCGAGTGCCATGGCGTCAGCCTAGCTCACAGCAACCTCAAACTCCTGGGCTCAAGCAATTCTGCTGTCTCAGCCTCCCGAGTAGCTGGGACTACAGGCATGTGCCACCATGCCCGGCTAAGTTTTTCTATATATATTTTTAGCTGTCCAATTAATTTCTTTCTATTTTTGGTAGAGACGGGGTCTTGCTCTTGCTCAGGCTGGTCTCGAACTCCTGAGCTCAAACAATCCACCCGCCTCGGCCCCCCAGAGTGCTAGGATTACAGGCGTGAGCCACCGCGCCCAGCCCATTTCTATCTTTTAACAATATTTTAGCATTTCCTTCAATCATGAGTGCAGGTGACAAACCACTGTAGTGTTAGAGGACCTGTGATTTGGCCATCAACAGAAATTACACATATTTTCACATCACATTATAATGAAGCAGATCTCTTGAAATAACAATATGTTCATCACTACTTTGAAATTACAATAGTTATCAAAATTACTGCTAGATCTTTTTAATGTGCTAATAATGAGGCACAGTATCACAAATTTTAAAAATATATTGATAGCTATATTTCAGTATAATTGGTTTTCATTATAATCCTTTGTATTTTATTTTATTCATTTAAAATATTATTCTGAAAAGTGAACGCTAGGCTTCAACAGACTGCTCAGGGGTCCATGGCACATAAAAAAGGTCAAGAGCCCCTGGTTAGAGCCTATGCATCTGACTATAATTGGCCACAGCCCTTCTAGATAGTGACTTCCTCCAAGCAGAGCTTAATTTGGCCAACACAGACCCTTTCCAGTCATTCCTGGGTGGGGAACCCCGTACCCCCAGCAGTCTCACCCTCTATTACTATGAGTATCTATGAATTAGTTTGTCAAATGGTGAACTAATTCGTACACTAGTGTGGGATCAGGACAGGCAGCAGGGTCTTAAACTCCTTCCTAGACAGCCCATACCAGCCAAACTAGATTGTTCACTGTGCCCTGGGAGTGCTACACACATTCTATTTCCTTACCTTGGCCTCTGCCATTCCCTTTGGCTGGAATGTGGACCCAGATCTAGCCCCAGCCCCAAGTCCATGCTACTCAAACATCATATCTATGGTTGCTAATGGTAAATGACCAGGGATCCCTACCCTTCCAACTGCACAGGCTAACATCATGTTCTCATGCTCCAAGACCCAATATTCTGGCACTCCATCTGAATACTTGCCCAGACACTTGAGCTGATCCACAGCTACTTCTTTAAGGAACATGTTTCCCCTGCTCCCCAGGCATTTTAGCAGCTTGGAGGAGGGCAGTGACAGTCCAGGCAAGAATGAAAGGCAGACATGTACATTTTTAAAACAAAATGGCGGCTCCTTTACCTGCATCATCATTTCTGGCACCCAGAGCACCCAGATCTGAATTTTAATGCACAGCACAGAAACCTTCCCTCTGCGCACTCACCAAAGAGCTCAGCCTTGGCCCCTCTTATCCAGAGTCTGTTAGGAGCATGGCTGTCACTGCCAATCTTTGGTATTGAAGTGACAGGCCGTAGACTCCAGGTTGGATAATGAAGAAGCGAAGAAATCAGAGGGCTGATAAAGTGGGGAAAAGTAGAAGGGTTAGTGTGCTGGACATCCCAATGAAGTTGAAGAACTGTTCTCATGGGAATAGTTATACAAGGAAACTGGAAGATGAGGAGGTAGCAGAGGGGGGAGGCTGGAAAGAGTGATTTTTAAAGTGGCATGGCTGAGAGCAATGTCAAGGTCCCAAATGTAACAATGCCAGAGTGTAGCTTGGGGAGGAGTGCAGAAGATAAAGATGAGGATGTCAAGGAATGGAGAGGCCATGGCATTGGAAGGGGTGTCTGTATGAAAGTGAAGGTCATCTAGGATAATGGAGTGGGACTTCTGGAAGAGGTGAAAACCATGAGCTATTATATTTTACCAAAAGTCTTTAATGAGTGAGATAGAAAGACGACAGCGATTAGGAGGGGGAAAGGTAAGCATCGCCCAGTAGTATGGACCTTGGAAGAGCAAGCCAATAAATGTCAGAGCTCTTCAAAGCCTACCTCAGTTCTTCTCTTGCCATTCTACAATCTTTATCCAGGTGATCAATTTACTCCCTGGCTTTAAACACCTATCCTAATGGCTCCCAAATTTATATCTCTAGTTCAGATCTCTCCTCTGAGTTTCAGACAGCTTATCTAACTGCATAGTCGACAGCTCCACTTGGACCAAACGTATGTCTTTCTTTCCCGATGTGCCCCTCTTCCAGGCTTCTTTATCTCTGTGGCAGCACATTCGTTCAGTTGCCTAAGTCAGAAACGCAGAAGTTATCCTTGACAGTTCCTTCTCTCACAATTTCCCATGTCCAATCTATTATCAAGTCCTGCTCATTCCACCTCTTCAGTAGCTCCTGAATTCCTCTGCTCCTCCCTGCCACCACCTGGGCCCACGCCACCCTCATCTCTCACCTGGTCTAATGCAAGAGCTTCCCCGCACATCCACTTGGCCCCTCTTCAATCTGTTCACTCTGCAGCCAGACTGACATTTCTAAAATGCCAATCTGATCATGTCACCTGCTTGCTCAAATATGTCAATACCTTCTCCTGTCTGTCTTGTTCGCTGCTGAATCCTTAGTAGCTAGCACAGTGCCCAACACAATATAATGGCTCAGTATGTATTTGATGATTGAATGAATATGTGGTAAGATAAAGTGTCTGAAACCATGTGGACCAATTATGTTCTTTGATCGCAAACTGAATTCCTAATCTTGGTCATAAACTGAACCCTACAGTCGGGCCCAGTATGAAATCAATGTCTACGGGTACAGCCTGAGTCACTCCGTGCAGCAGATTGTGCCAGTGGCTCTCAACCCTGCTGCCCATGACAATCACCCAAAAAGTTTAACTACAAAAAAACTCGACTGCACCCTAGACCAATTAAATCAGAGTATCTGGGGGTGGGGCCTGGCTTAATTTGTCCTTAAATCTCCCCAAGGTGATTTTAATGTGCAACGTCGGTCGAGAACAACGTTCTATCCCTTGCTCCTCAAAGTGTAGTGCATGGCAGTAGCTGCATCACCTGGGAGCTTGTTAAAAATGCAGAGTCTCAGGCACCACCCAGCTCTTCTAAATGAGAGTTTTAACAAGGACACCAGATGATTTGTCCAAGTGCTAGCGTTTGAGAAGCGTTGTCAAGGAGTCAGGCAGGAGAGTGTGGACTTAGGGGCGCTCTTCCAAGCTTCCAGGGAAGTCTGTGGCTGCTTGGGTGGAAGCAAATCTCCACTCCTCCACTAGTCCCAACCTAACGGCTGGCTCAGCATTTTGCCAGGGTGGTTGACTGACATCCCAGTATAGATATGGTAAATAAAGGCTCCCCGAATGAGCAAAACCCCCATCCTGAATAGCTGCAGCATAGCAAAGCAAGGGGCTCCGTTCCATCAGGAAAGCTGGGACTAGCAGAGTGTTCACTAGGAGCCCTTTCTGACCAGTGGGAACAATAGAATAAACAACCAGCCCTTGCGGTCCTGTCACCGCCCTGCACCCGACTAACCCGGCTGGGCCTGCCCTGGCCTGCTCTTGCTGCGGGCGCTGCCGCCTGCGCAGGGAAGCGGCACTCAAAGCTGCAGGGCCCTGCAGTTCCCCCCACAAGCTCCCCACCCCCACTCCAATCCCTCCTCCAAAAAAGAAAAATTAAAAAGTGATCAAAAGTGTTCCAATTCTATTATTGGTTTGGTTTCTAAATGTCGGCCCTGTTTTGGCCAGGAGCCCTGCTCCTTCGGACTGGGCCGGGTGGGTGGTGCGGGACCCGAATGTCCCAGGGCTCGGGGGCTCGGCAAGAGCAAGCGCGGAAACCCGCGTCGGGGCGGGGTCCCCAGTGCCGCCGGCTCCGGGCGCGCTGCCCACGTCCTCTCCAGGCCCGGCCCGGGTGCCAAGGGACCAGCGGGCCCTGCACTGCCCCCCTCAGGCGGGCGACGCGCTCCTCCGCCGTTCACTTCCTGGGCCCGGCTGGCGCTGCCCTGTGCCGCTGCCCCTCTGTCCCAGTTCCCCGCCAGGAAACGTCTTCTTACTGGAAAGACGGCCGCTGTCTGCTGCAGCGGGTGACAGAGTCTGAAACCAATTTGCACAAGCCCGGGGCGACAGAAAGCCTTGTGTTCGTTTTGGGAACTGTTCCCTCAGAAAGAGCGGTTTTTAAAAAAGAATCACCTGTGGGGTCCCAGGTCATAATTGCCGCCCCGCCCCCCGGGGTGGGGGGGACATGAGGGTGGAGGAAGCAATTTCGTGGTGGAGACTTACACATTGTGGGAGCCGCCAGGTTGCAGCGCCCAGGACGCGGCTCCTTCGGAGCCAGCTGTTTGCTATGTAACTGAGAGCAGAGTCCTTTGAGGACACTCAGGCCATTGGGTAAACACCCTCCTTGTCTCTAAGGCAGCTGGGTGTGGACGGCCGCTGCCTTTGGCCAGGGACACAAGGGCACCCAGCTCTTGTCCGGCCAATGAGCCAACCTGCCTCTTTCCAAAAGCTCCAGGCGTTGGGTCCTTTACTAAGGACACAGAGCTTCTGAGGAAAGCACAAGGTGGCCCCTATGGGGGAAAATATTTAAAAATACATATATATAACCTTGTGCTTGGATGCTCAGCACTGGCCCTGGAGCCTGTACCTGTCCACCTCCTTCTTGGCAGTAGTTCCCTGACATGGGCATGGTCTCCACTGAATATTGGCTTCCTGGTGAGCCTGCTCCCATCCTCTACCTTCTTCCTCCCATTTCCTTAGTTTCACTTATTCTTCTCTTGTCTTGAGCTTGCTTTATCTTCTCTTCTCCTGTGTTCCACCTCTCCCTCTTCTGTTTCTCTTTTCCTTTCCCATTCATTAAAAATGCATTCATCATGCATTAAGCACCGTAGAAACAAAACAAAACCGTATACCAAAACAAAATATCATAGACTGGGTGGCTTCCACAACAGAAACTAATTTTCTTACAGTTCTGGAGGCTGGAAGTCCAAGATGAGGGTGCCAGCATGGCCAGGTTTGGGTGAGGGCTGTCTTCCTAGCTTGCCCATGGCTGCCTACTTGCTGTGTTTTCACATGGGGTAGGGGGAGGGAAAGAGAGAGGAAGAGAGAGAGAGAAAGAGATCTCTTCTCATAAGGCCACAGTCCTATCTGGTTAAGGCCCCACTCTTATGACCTCATTTAACCTTAATTACCTCCTAAAGGCCCTACTGTTAAATACAGTCACATTAGTGGTTAGGGCTTCAGTATAGGAATTTTTTTGCTGGGGCGAGGTGGAGGGGAATGCAATTCAGTCCACAGCAAGCACCTACAGGGATTGTTAGATCCCTAAGAGCTATAGTAGTAAGGAAGACAGTAGGGACCTAAACAGATGTGACCAGTGTTGTTAACAAAGTCTGAACAGAACATAGTAGGAGTATGGAGGGGCAGGGGTGAACAGGTGCCTCAAAAAATCAAGGATGGCTTGACAGAGGAAGTGACATGCGAGGCATGGGAAGGAATTTGCCAGACAGAAAATAGAGGAACTGTATTTTAGGCAAAAGGAATAGCATGTAAAACGGGATGGGCTGTGAAAAGTTCTGTGGTGCTGGAGGTGAGGGTGTATGGGAGAGGGCAAGGGATGCCGGAGGTGCAAGTTGGGGCCATCCTCTGAGGGGTCCAAGCAGGACATGATGAATGATGGTTTAAGCTAGGGCAAGGACAGTGGGCGTGGAAAGTAAGGACAGGATGCAGAAGACATTGGCAAGACCAAATTGGCAGTACTTGGTGACTGACTGAATGGTGGGATAATGAGGAGGGAGGAGTGGAGGGCGACTCCTGAATTTCTAACTTAGGGGACTGGCACCATTCACCGAGACACAGGGGGAGGAGTAGCTCTGGGGTAGGAGTGAGAGTAGAAATAATGAGTATGAGATATCTTTAGGACATTCTGATGAGGTAACTTGGGTGCTGTAAGTGAAGTGGGGATGGAACAAACTTAATGTAGATTCATGAGCACAAGTGAGGAAACTATCTGATGTTTGAAAAAGAACTATCCCAAATGGTTAGGGGAAACAGTGCCCAGAGCTCACACAGGGCTGGGAATAGTGCTACTCCCAACCAGCTAAAATCGGGGTATTGGGTAGTGCTATGGTCTGAATGTTGAAGTCTTTCCCGAATCCATATGGTGAAATCCTAACCCCCAAGGTGATGGTATTAGAAAGTGGAGCCTTTGGGAGGTGATTAGGTCATGTGGGTGGAGCCTTCATGATGGGATTAGTGCTCTTAGAAGAAGAGACAGGAGAAAGTGCTCGCGTGCGCTCTCTCTCTCTCTCTCTCTCTCTCCCCTCTCTGCCATGTGAGGGTACAACAAGAAGATGACCACCTATAACCCAGCAAGTGGGCCCTCAGCAAGAACTGAATGATTATCGTGCCCTGGCCTTGGACTTCCAGCCTCCAGAACTGTGAGAGAGAAACTTTTGTTGTTTGTAAGCTACCCAGTTTTCGCATTTTGTTACAGCAGCCTGAACAGACTAAGACAAGTAGAGTACGCAGAAGGGTCTTGCCTCAGTATGGTGGAATAATCAGCCCTAGACTTAGCACTGTTCTGGTCTCATTTAACAAAGTCAAAAGCAAGAGCCAAAAGGATCAAACAATTTCCAACAAACTTAACTGAGTCTCAGAACAAAGCTCAAGAATATTTATAGCAGGGTTTCTCAACTTCAGTACAATTGACATTTTAGACTTGATAATTCTTATTGTGGGGGCAGTCACGTTCATTGTAGGATGTTTACAATCATACCTGGCCTCTACCCATTGGATGCCAATAACACCCTCCAGTTGTAACAACCAAGCATGTCTCCAGACAACTGAAACGCCCCTGATTGAGAACCACTGATTATAGAAATACAGACATATAAAGAACCCAATACGGTAGATACACAATGTATGGAATCCAATAATAAATTACCTAGTGTGGACAGAACAGGAAATTGTGGCTAATAAGGAGGAAATAAATCAAGTAATTGAAATCAATCCAGAACTGATGCAGATGTTAGAATTATCAAACATGAGTATTAAAAACAGTTATTATAACTGTATTCTGTATGTTCAAAAATCTGAATAGAGACAGGGAAGATATTTTTGAAAGTACTTAAATCAAACTTATAGAGATGAAAACTACAACATGTGAGGTAAAAATACGTTGGATGGCATTAATAGCAGATTAGATATTGCAGAAGAAAAGATTAGTGAACTTGAATACATAGCGATGGAATTGATTCAAAATGAAAAACACATAGAAAAGAGAATTTAAAAAGTGAATAGAGTATCAGTAAGCTGTAGGAAAAATTCAAGTGGCCTAATATACATATAGTTGGAGTTCCTGAAGGAGGAAAAAGAGAAGAAAGGGAACAGAAAAAAATGCTTGAAGAAATAATGGCCAACATTTTTTCAAAATTGATAAATCTCTAACCAGACTAATCACGAAAAGAAGAAAGAAGACACAAGTTACCAGTATGAAGAATGACAGTGATGATATAACTACAGATTCTACACCAACAACTTTTTGCCAATAAATTTGACAAATTAAATGAAATGGACAATTTTTTGAAAGACACAAAATACTCAGGAAGAAATAGGTACTATGAATAGCCCTCTATTAAAAAATTGACTTTGTAGTTGAAACTCTTCCTACAAAGATAACTTCAGGGTCAGATGACTTCATTGGTGAATCCTACAAAACATTTGGAGAAGTAATACCAATTCTACACAAAGTCTTCCAGAAAATTGAAAAGGAAGGAATATTTACCTTTTCATTTGGTCTATATTTGTTGTCAGCATTACCTTGATAAAAAAGCAGAAAAATATGTTATGAGAAAGCTATAGATTAATATCTTTTATGAACAGAGATGTAAAAATTTTAGCAAATCAAACCTAACAATATATAAAAAGGAGAATACATCATGATCAAGTGGGGTTTATCCCAGCAAGGCAAGGTTGGCTTAATGTGTGAAAATCAAGCACTGTAATTTGTCACATTAATAAGCAAAAAGAGAAAAAAGCCATGTGATTATCTCAGTAGATGCACAAAAAACATTTGACAAAATCCAACATCCCTTTCTAAGAAAAAGGAATAGAAGAAAACATCCCCAACTTGAATAAGGGTGTTATGAAAAATCTACAGTTAACATAACACTTAATGGTCAACTACTGAATTCTTTCCCCCTGAGATCAGGAACTAGACAAAGGTGTCTGCCCTTACTCAACATTTTACTGGAAGTGCTAGCAAGAGCAATAAAGCAAGAAAATGAAATAAAAGGCATAGATAAGAAAGGAAGAAGTAAAATTGTCTATTTGCAGATAACATGATCATCTATGTATGAAATCTAAGAGAATCTATAAGAAATCTATTAGAAATAATAACTGATTTTAGCAAGATTTCTGGATACAAGATCATGTATACAAGATACATAAATCAATTTTAATTTTACATACTGGCAACAATTAGAAACTAAAATGTAAAAATGATACTGTTTATAATTCAATAGAGGAAGGAATATTCTTTTCAACAAATAGTGCTGGAACAAATGGACATCTTTGTGCAAAATAATGAAGTTGATCTCCTGCCTTACACTGTACATAAAAATCAAATCAAAATAGAGTATAGATCTAAACGTAAGACGTAAAACTATAAAACTCTTAGAAGAAAATATTGGCGTAAATCTGTGTGCCCTTAGATTAGTCAATTGTTTCTTAGATATGACACCAAAACTACAAGCAACCAAGGAAAATATAGATAATACAACTTCACCAAAATTAAGAACTTTTCTGCATCCAAGGACACTATTGAGAAAGTGAAATGACAACCCATGAAATGGGACAAAATATTTGCGTATCATATATCTGATAAGGGTTTAGTGTACAAAATATATTAAATATAAAGAACTCTTACAATTCAACAATAAAAAGACAAATAACCCAATTTAAAAATGGGCAAAGGATCTGAACATACATTTCTCCATAGATGATATACAAATAGTCAATAAGCATATGAAATGCCATTAGTCATTAGGGAAATGCAAATGAAAACCACAATGAAATACCACTTTATACCCACCGGGATGGCTATAATAAAAACAAAACCAGAAATAACAAGTGTTTGGGTAGGATGTGGAGAAATTGGAACCCTCATATATCACTTGTGGGAATGTAAAGTGGTGTAGTTGCTTCAGAAAACAGCCTGGTGATTCCTCAAAAGGTTAAACATAGAGTTATCATGTAATCTAGGTAAATACTTGTAGGTATATTCCTGAAACAATTGAAGACATATGTCCACACAAAAATTTATATACATGTTCGTAGCAGCAAAAATAAAAACAACCCAAATTGCCATCAACTGATGAATGGATAAATAAAATATGGTATAACCAAACAATGGGATATTATTTGGCAATAAAAGGGAATGAATTACTGATACATGCTACAACATGGATGAACCTTGAAGACATTATGCTAGCGAAAGAAGCCAGACACAAAAGCTCAATATTGTATGACTCTTCATATGAAACGTTCAGAAGAGGCAAATCTATAAAGACAGAGAGTAGATTAGTGGCTGCCAGAAGATGGAGGGATAGGGGAATGGGGAGTGACTGGTAATGGGTATGAAGTTTCCTTTTGGGATGATGAAAATATTCTAATATTAGATTATGGTGATGGTTGTACAACTTTTTAAATATATGAAACCCATTGAATTATACACTTTAAATTGGTGAATTGTATGGTACGTGAATTATATTTCAATAAAGTTGTTAAAATAACTCAATTATAAGAAAACCAACCAATAAAAAATGGACTAAATATTTGAACAGACAATTCACCAAAGAAGATATTTGGATGGCAAAAAAAGAAGATATTTGGATGGCACATATAAAGATGATGCCTAACCTCATTAGCCATTAGGGAAATAAAAATTAAAACCAAAGTGAGATAGCACCCCAGACCAATTAGAATGTCTAAAATTAAAAGAACTGACGATACCTAGTGTCGGTGAGGTTATGGAGGTACTGGAATTCTCACACACTACTGGTGGGAATGTAAAATGGTATCACCATTTTGAAAAATTGTTTGGTAGTTTCTTAAAAAGTTAAACACACATCTACCATATGACTCAACATTCCACTCCTAGGTATTTACCCAAGGGAAATGAAAGTCTTTGCCCACACAGAGACTTGCACGCAAATGTTCACAGCAGTTTTATTTGTAAGAGCCAATAACTAGGAAAAAAACCTACAAATGTCCATCAACCAGTGAATGGATAAACAAACTATAGTGGAATACTACTCAGCAATTCAAAAGTAATGACATACCAATATGTACAACACTATTAATACATACAACACAATGAATCTCAAAATAAATTTGCTGTGTGAAAGAGGCCAGCAAAAAAAAAGTACATATTGTGTTATTCCATTTATATAAAATTTCAGAAAATGCAAACTATATATTAATAGAGAAATGATCGGTGATTGCTGGGGATAGGGGAGAGGGAAAGGGCTGGAGGCAGGGATTATAAAAGGGTGGGAGGAAAGTTTAGGCAGTCATGGAAACTTGGTGCTGATGGTTTCATTGGAGTAGGCATATGTCAAAACTTAGGAAACTGTACACTTTTTGTACACTGCATGCAAAAATGTGCAAGTTATTGTATGTCCATTATACCTCCATAGTGCTATAAACAAAAAAGGAAGAGGTATTTGAACAGATGAACTACAAGATTCTCTCCAGCTCCAGTCCTGTGGTACTGGAAGCCTTCTACTGAAATAGTGCTTTGTACTGCGTTGCCCAAATCATTGAGAAAAAACTGGGGATTTTGCTTGGATTATGCAGAGACATGCCTCTGTTATTTATCTCTCTGGGGTTGTGTAGACAGAGCCTCAAAAGCCAGTGGGCCAGAGCGGGAAAGCACACCATCTAGCCAGTGGGAAGACATCCAGGTCAAAGGAGGAAACTAGGGAAATGACAGCCTAATGAGCTCTGCTCTTTCCAATTTCTTTAAGTCTATGATTCAGAGGATCAGCTTGCCATGAACATTCCAGACCAGTGAGGCATCTCAGGACCATGAATGCATAGAAATCCCAGGGGAGAAAACAATGGAAGACAAGATGGAAATGAGAAATGCCCTTTTTAGGTCTCTTGACCCAAATGCAAGGAGCTAAGAGGATATGGAGGAAGAGGTGGAAGTGTCCCTTCCCTGCAGGAAAGGAGATTATGACTTGATAGGGTCTGGGGAAATCAAATGTAAGAAACTAAAGACATGGAATGTCAAGCCTCCTGGGATGCCTTTTAGATGGACGTGCTAGAGGAGCAAGAGGAAGGAGGTGATACCCTCCCTGCCTGCTAACAGTGAAAGCCAAGAGGGCAAGGAAGTGGAAAAATGTAAAGCCAAGAGGCATGCTTCAAAGTCATTTGTCAGCTGGGCAGCGCCTTAAGCCAGTGCCACGGCTGATGGATGGATCACCTCATGGGAAGCACCAGCCAAGAGGGACCCAGCCCAGAAGGCTGTCATCCTATCCTCAGCCTGTACCTGGATCGGATGGTTAAAGGGAAGACAATCAAAATCCTAAATGCCTGAGGTGACTCCGGGCAATATTTACACCTGAGCAGAATGGCATTTTCTTCTTGATCCCAGAGGATGATAAGTTATGAGCTCCAAGCCTGAAGCAAGGGAATTGAGTGTGTTCTTGTAATTTTATCCTACATAGCAGAGCCGCAGAAACTCTTCTTATCCAGAGGAATGTAGACCTCAGGTATCTTTCCCTTCCTCCACCCCCGTTTGTCCTGCTGACCCTAAGCCCTGTGCAGCGCACCTCCCACCCCCCGAAAGGCTGGTTACATGGACCAGTATTTATAGTGAGTCCTTAAATTAGTAAGGCATTTCATGGTTTATAAAGCTCCTTCTCCTCCATTCTCTCATTTTGATTCTTACTTAGTCCTTTGAGATAAGCATTGCTTTTTTTTTTTCGTTTTTTAGAAGAAGAACTTGAAAGACCAGAACATAGATGTTTAGACCCATTCATTCATTCATTTATATATTCATTCAGATAATGATTGAACACCTACTGTGTGTTAGACACTGGCTAGACGCTGAGGACACAGTCATGAAACCAGACAGCCACAGCCCCTGCCCTTTCAGAGTTCAGTCTAGTTGGGAGCAGGGGGCCAGACACTAATTCAACACAAATCAAATTGCAAACTAAGAGAGAAAGTGTTGCGGGAGGATCTCTGCCAGTCTGAGGGTTAGGGAAAGCATCTCTTGTGGAGTAGTTATTTCACCTTAGAGACAAGCCGATGGATGACAGGCATTAGCCAGGAGAAGATGGGATAGGGCGCAGAGTCCTCTAGTAGGAGGGAAGAGTATTGGGAAGGCATTGTGACAAGAGAAACATAGCAGACAGAAAGAGGATGAGAGGCAAGAAAAAAGGCTGGGGAGAAGGCCAGGCATGGTGGCTCACACCTGTAACCCCAGCACTTCTGAGAGGCTGAGGCAGGAGGATCATTTGAGGCGAGGAGTTCCAGATCAGCCTGGGCAACATAGTGAGACCCTGTCTCTTCAAAACATGAAAAAAAAATAGCTTGGCCAGTTGGCATGCACGTATAGTCCCAGCTACTCAGGAGGCAGAGGCAGGAGGATCACTTGAGCCCAGGAGTTGGAGATTGTAGTGAGCTATGATCACATCACTACACTCCAGCCTGGGTGACAGAGTGAGACTCTGTCTCTTTAAAAAAGGCAAAAAAAAAAAAAAAAAAAAAAAGAGATGGCGAGGTGGGTGGGAGCTAGATTTTGCATGGCCTTGTAGACCATGGCCAAGAGGTTGGTCTTGATCCTAAAAGCCATGAGGAGCCACAGAAGGCTTTCAAGCAAAGTAGGACTGGTATGACCATTTTGATTGCTATGGAGAATGATCCATGACGAATGACAGGGCTCGAACAAGAAGGGAGCAGCAAAAACAGAGATGTGTAGATTGGACAGATGTTTGGAGATCGAATTGACAGAAAGTTCATGCTCTTTTGATTCCAGCATGCCAGGGATGTAAATGGAGGTAGTGGGGTGTAGTGGTTTGAATGGTGACTCCCCCCAGAAGATACGCCCATGTCCTAACCCCTGGGACATGTGAATGTGACACCCTTATTTGAAAATAGTCTTTGCAGATGTAACTAAGTTAAGGATCTTGAGATGAGATCATCTTGGATTATCCGGGTGGGCTGTAAATCCAATGACGAGGGCTTCATAAGAGTGAGGCAGAGGATATCACACAGATAAAAGAGAAGGCCACGTGAAGTCGGAGCCATTGATTGGAGTGATGCACCCCTAAGGCAAAGAACGCCTGGAGCCGCAGCAAGCTGAAAGAGACAAGGAAGGATTCTCCCCTAGAACTTTCTTCTTTTGTTTCTTTTTAAATTAAATTAATTAATTAATTTTATTTATTTCTAACAAATAATAATTGTGTATACTTATGGGGAACAATGTGTGATGTGTTGATCTATGTACACATTGTAGAAAGATTCCAACAAGCTAATTAACATATTCATCACCTCACTAACTTAGCATACATGTTTCACCCTACAGCTTTCTTGATTTCAGATTTCTGGCCTCCAGAAGTGAGAAAGAATAAACTTCTGTTGTTTTAAGCCACCAAGTCTGTCGTAATTTGTTATGGCTGCTCTGGGAAGCGAATGCTTGGGGGTTTGCAGTAAAATGGCTATTTTTCTTTTTCTTTCTTTCTTTCTTTTCCCCAAAAGTGTTACTTATTTATGATTAGTACAACATTTGACTCTCTCTTTATGTGTATGGGAAATACATGAAAGATGAAAAAATAAGGCCCCCAAAAGATCTCAGTCTGTGGCCAGGTGTGGGGTGCAGGTGGTGACTGGTGCCAATCTCTGATCTATTTAAGGGTACGAACTTGGATTTGGGATAGAACAAAGCTGATCTCATTATCTCAGGGCTCTAAGCCCATAGCCAAACTGGTCATAGACTCAACACTCATCCCCAACGGTCTTTGCCCTTGCTCACCACACACAGGTGCCAGATTTGAGATCATATAATATCCTACCTGATATAAGCACAGATAATATTAGCCAGCAAAGCAAGAGGAAGAAAGGTTCAATGGTCCACTGGACCTTGGAGATAAACCTGCTCCTTTGGGAGTGGCCATCCTGGCTCACAGGGCCTTGCTGCCTGAGGAAGGAATTCGAATGCCTCCCCTGGGAGAGGGTATTTATAGACCCTAGGGCAGAGGAAGGATGGAGGCTCCTGGGAGACGTCATAGAGGATGTGCAGAGGAAATGAAACTTCTCTGAAAGACAAACAGGAGGAACGGGGACCTGCGTGGCTCTGGGAGAGGCCAAGGATCAGAAGGAATTATTCAGGATGCAGAGAAAAAGGGGCAACTCTATGGGGCGTGGCTGGACTGGGCTGGGGGCAGGGGTGGAGGAGCAGTCCTTCACCTTCTTGGAGGATCCCTCTTAAGGTCTATCCAGCTAGTGAACAGTGAACCCTTCAAAGACATCTGAAACATAGCTATCTGAATTCCATTGATGTGACATTTTTTTTTTTTTAGGAACATAGTTGTCGTGTCAAGGGAGGCCTATCTTTGGGGATCTCTGGTGTCTCTTAAACATATCAGACAACCTGAGGAAGTACGTAGTTTGCAAAGAAGTTGGAAGAAACCGAAGTGGAAAAGCATTTCCAGGGCAGTTGGAGCCCATTTGGGAGTGGCTGAAGGGTGCCCGGTGGAAGGAATTAGTGTGCAGTGACTGACATACAGTGTTAAACACCAGGGATGTGAATAGAGGTAGTGCAGTTATGCTGCAAAATTTTTGCAAACGTGACACCTGATGATGGTTAGTATTTGACTCCGTGTGCTTGGGAAAAGGGCAAGTATGAAAGACAAGATCTCAGTCTGCAGCCAGGGTGAGGCCCCAGCTGGTGATCAGTATTAGAAGGCAGTGGACACCGAGGCAAGGGAGAATGACACAGCTAGCTGGAGAAGAAACCCTGGCAAAGTTCAACAAATCTCCACAACGAGATTATTTCCTCCAAATGGTCATTAGGGCCTTTTGATTCACAGAGTAAGTTCCAGGCTAAGTTTCACCTAATTAACGTCGTGTTCTCTGATTAAAATGTTCTCATACCCCAAATGGGAAAGTTAATTCATGAATATGGCTTAAGCATGTACTGCTCTATGGAAAGCGTTGTGCTGGCTGCCCTGGTGGATACAGATGAGTTAGAAAGCTCGACTCTAGCCAATAGACTCAGAAAGACAAATACTTAGCAATGAGAGTGAAAATTCATGTTCTCTGTCGGTGCTTAATTGAGCAAAGATAATTTGTCATGGAACTAGTTAGTGAGGCATCAACTAGCAGCTGGCCTCTTACGCTTCTTTCCCCCCAAGTTCCTGTTAAGTAGTTCCAGAGATCAGGGGAAGCTTTGAGGCTCTTCTTAAATACTTTTTACCAATGTTGCTGCTACTGAACTTCTTTGCTCATTAATTTAGCTTCTGTCTTAGGGAACACATTGAATGAGTGACATTGGGAAATTGGGAACACTCATTCTGAGATGCTCCAGACAGGCTGGCCTGTGGAATGAGATTCCCGTGCCTAACCACAGCCGTGCCGAATGCCTTTACAGCCAGCCGGGGAACTGCTCAGCTAGCGAGCACTACTTCTATGCTGGGAAGGCACAGAGGGGAACACAGAAGGTGGCAGTTAGTTAGACCTAGATTCAAATCCTGACTTGGCTACCAGCTGTTCTGTGTAACTTTAGGCAAGTCACTTTTCCTTTCTAGACCTCAGTTTCTCCATCTGCATAATTCTCCAGATTCCTCTCCCCACTCCACTTTTTGCATTACTCCGGTAAAAACAACCACCTGACAATTGGGGGTGGGGGGAAGGTTACATCTCTGTGAATTTCTGCTAACTATTGGTGTTGACCCATCTAAGAACCTGTTGGAAAAGTTGTGATAACTTTGCCCAAATAAAGACACTTGATATGTATCATAAACCTAGAGTGATTATTAGTATGACTATCCAATTCCTTCTTTCATTCAACAAATATTTATAGAGTATTTGGGCAATAGCACTGCTGGTGAGAATATGAAAATGAATAAGACATAGTCTTACTATCTCATGTGGGTAAGACATATACACAAGTATCTATGAGAATAGGTAACATCTACCCAGTGCTCACCTTACTATGAGAACAAGCACTGTGTCAAGAACTTTATAGGTATTGATTCATTTAATCCTTCCAATAACATGGATGAAGCACCTAAGGCTCAGAAAGGGTTAATAATATGCCCAAAGTTATTCATGTAGTGACAGAAATGCCTTATTCCAGAACCCATGTGCTTAACCACTATGCTTCACTGATTCCTAATTCAAGACAGTATGAGTTAGTTGTTAGAAGTTCAGATAAAGTGATATGTGGGCCCAAGAAGTGAGAAACTGCTTCTCGATGCTCAGTGAGGGAAGATGTGGGCTTTGAGGTTAGGCAGACCTGGAAAAATTACTTAAACTTTCTTAGCCTCAGTTGCCTCATCTGTAAAATGGGGATGATACAGAACCTACCTCACAGGTTGATGATTAGTTAATACATGTAAAGCATTGAGAACAGTGCTTGACACATAGCACGTGCAAAATAAATTTTAGCTGCATCATCATGATCATGATCATGATCATCTGTGGGGACAGGCAGAGAGGAATGGGCTGCAACAGGATTATACTCTGAGGTTTCAGTGGCTGGACCTGCGTTGAAAGTTGGGTTGTAAATTGCCAGAGATAATCTCTTCTTTAGTTGATTTTAATGATTAAAATGTTCTCATACCCCAAATGGGAAAGTGAATTCATGAATATGGCTTAAGCATCTACTGCTCTATGGAGCTCTGTGTACAGAAGCCAGATGAAAGTCACTGAAGCGTCTCCTTGCTCAGAAGGGTGGAGCTTGACATTTCCTTGGGGCAGGGCATTGTTTCCCAAAGGCCCCCTTTAAAATGAATACCATACCTGAGAGGCATAACCTCAAACCACTATCATGCATTAACTGCCTGGATCAAGTGCATTCATCACATTAGCCCCAGTAGAGATTGGTGTTTTTGGGGAATAAGATAGTGAGAAGTTTCGATGGCTAGGAAGAAGGCAGGTGTGGATGGAGCAGGTCAAAGACAGAGCCATTCCTTCCTGATCAGTTCCAGGAGGCCGGAGGACTGACCCAGAGGTGGTGGGAGGGGCAGGTCAGGAGGAGGAGAAGACTAACATTGAACGAGCAACCACTGCGGGCCCGGGACTGTGCTACATTATCTCATTTAATCTCCCAACTATAATGTCTTGATTTATACCTGCTACTTTAACAGAATACCTGAGATTGGGTAATTTATAAATGATATAAATTTATTTCTCATAGTCCCGGAGATCAAGGTGCTGGCAGGTTCTGTGTCTGGTGAGGGCCTAGTCTCTGCTTCCTAGATGGCACCGTGAATGCTACTTCCTTTGGAGGGGACAAACACTATGTCCTCACATGGTAGAAGGGACAGAAGGGCAAAAAGGGCACTAGGGCCCTCCCTTCAATCTTTTATAAGAGCACTAATCCATTCATAAGCGTAGAGCCCTCATGATTTAATCAATCCCCAAAGGCCCCCCCCCATCTTAATACCATCACTTAATTACAACTTATGAATTTAGGAAGGACACATACATTCAAACCATAGCACATAATAAGGTAGGTACATTATTATCCTCATTTAGTAGATGAAGAAACCGAGCCTCAGAGAAGCTAAGTATAATAACTTGCCCGAGGTCACAGAGCTAATGAATGGGATTGAGGAGCAGGGTTTGAATCCAGTTATGTGAAACTCCTGAAGCTGAGTTCTCTTACTACACCACACTACTCACTTAAAGCCACGGGACAGAGAGGTCGACATGTCAATTGAACAGCAGCAGCTGGCGGTAATGACATAGGACACTAAGCAGAACCGAATAGCTGGTGCATAGCACTGATGAGGGAGACAAGTTACAGGCTGACCTCACATGGGTCAGCTATCTCATTTCTGTCCTCAAGAATTCACTGAGTCCTACCCCTGCCCCTAGGATTGTCCTCCACCTTGACTGAAAACCGAGTCTTGCCCCTGACTACAGGTCCGAGCCCCCAGTGCAGCAATGCTTCAAACAACTTCCCAGCTGCTTGCCGCCTCAGGGCAGGAGAGTGTGGAGGCTTTCATGTACCTCCTCCCACCGCCAGAGACATACCTTAAAACATTTATTCTGCTGAGTTTAAGTCAATAGTATCTTCCTGAACTAAAGACAGTACAGAGTTTTGCCAACAATTATTTATTTATTTGACAAGCAGTTATGGAATATATCATTCCCATGACCTTAAAGTCTGGCAGGTGGAGACAGATATGAAAACCAGTCATTTCCATATGATATTGAGAGATATGGGAGCCTACAAGGGGTTCTGAGTGATCAGTGAGAGTTGCATTCCTTGCCTTATCAGCCTCGATTCCGGAATGGATGCAGTGGTGGGCGTCTCTGCAGAATGACAGCAGGCCCACAGAGCACGGTGTGCAAATGCAAAGGCGTTCCCAAGGTACGGTGAGAGTAACTACCAATGAAAGGTACAGCCATGGCTGTTATGGAGAGGGCAAAGTCAACATGGGAGAGAGTGGCCTGAGAAAGAAGGGAGATGAAAGCTTGGATCTGGGACTAGAAAAACGGATGCAATTTGGTTAAGTGAAGAGAAGGACTAGATTTTGAAAAGTGTTCAGCTTTTTAAATCTTGCCTTAAATGCATGCCTTTGATTTATTGTTGCTTGGCTTGAATTTGTATTGGTTTGCTTTTGTGGTTTTTTCTGCACCACCTTGTGCATTTTGAAGACTAGGTAAGGTGGGAAAAAGGATTATAGAAAAAGGAAGAATGAATGAGTGCTCTACCCAACAGAACTTTCTGCGATGACTGAAAGGTTCTATTCTGTTCCGTGCAATACAGTAGCCACTAGCCATATGTGGCTACAGAGCAATTGAAATGTGGCCAGTGTGACTGGGGAACTGAATTTTAAACTTCATTTGAAATGTGGTTAGTAGACACTGTATTGGAAAGCACTAAATGCTGTAACCACTTAGCAAGAGCCCATACACAACCTAGCAAAGGTACAATTAAATATGAAGGCTTCTGTTAACCTAGTTATGGGGAACACTTATTTGCATGTGCACGGGCTTGCCCAATCAGGGGTCGGAACGCCAAGGTTCTTAAAAACAACCCTGTAAGAACTTATTCCTAATTTGCACAGTACCTTCAGATACAGTATCTCATTTAATCCCATGACAACCTCAAAGAGGGTAGAGCAGAGATTATCATCCCCATGAGACCCAGTAAATTTAGGTGACAATGGTAAGGCCCTATTGCAGATGAGGGTGGAGTCTAGAGGCCAGGTGTTTCTTCTCTTGGTTGGAACATTTCTTTCCAGAGGGACAGCCAAGGGAGAAGGATCTCATGCTACCCTTGCCTGCCACTCACAGCCTGGGTCTTGTGGATGAAGAGAGGTGCTTTGCTTCATATGCCCCTTCCTGATTGACTGTGGCTAATGGGGCCATAGGCTATTCATGAGAGCCCTCTCTTATTCCCTTCCTGCTACCTCGATTTAGGCAGTAGGGATGTTTTTGAAAATTTCATTCATGTGTTCAAAATTATGTATTGAGCCCTAATCATGTCCTAGGCACTGTTCTAGGTCTGAGGACACAGCCTTGAACAAAGCAAAGATCCCTGTCTTGTGGAGGTGACAGTTCTGGTGGAGGGAGACTGATACATACAGTGTATATATGCTGAATTTTTATAACATTTCAAAAATACTTTATACCATGGTCTCTCATGCTTTTTATGGCACATATAAACACTGTCCAATGTATCCTTTGTGTAAATCTGGACTTGCACTTCAAGCAAACTGCCTGGGTTGCTGAAAGGTAGAAACACCTTCTGATTTAGTCTTTTAACATGTGTTGAGTGCCACCTATGTGCAGAGCACGATATTGGGGACTTTGGAGAGATCCAGAAGAATGAGAAGACAGGGTCCTTATCTTAGGGGATTCCCAGTCTGATGCAGGAGGCAGCCTCATTCCTTGGGAGCTCCTAGGCTGTAGAAGGAGCTAACGGTCTAATCTGGAAAGGCAGACAACTTTAGGACCTCCTTATGAAGGGGAATCCCAAGTACGTGCAAAACGAATCCAGCCTAGATACTGCTTGAGTTAGGTAAACCAACGATGGGCAACTAGAAAGGGGACAGACACCCTAGGAGCTGTGGCGTGTCCCAACAGTGAGCCCCTCCTAGATTATTGTTACCCTGGGAAGGCCTCTGGGTGAGATGGGATTTGAGGTGCAAGAATGAAGAGCTCATGGAAGGGCGGGGTGGGGCGGGGGCATTCCAGGTAGAGGGTGCCTCCCCAGGGATGGTAGGAGAAACGAGGGTGCTGTGCGGTTAATCAAGCCTCAGGCACAAGCCTAGGCAAGTCACCCCCAATTCAAACCCAGTTGAAGACACAGAGGAGAGAGGAGGGCTGGTGTGTGGGGGTCTTGACCAAACCCTTGTGGCTGAGGAGTGGCAAGGGGAAGGGCCAGGGTTAGGGCCAGAGGTGGAGGGGGTGAGAGGGGGCAGCCCGGACTGGGTCCTTCCCTGAGCACCCAGGTTTCCTGACAGCTGTTGAGGAAGCGAGGTGAGAAAGGGTTAAGTGTGCCCCTCCACCGCCCCAAATGCTTCCTGTGTTTGAAATCCTTCAGGTCTCAGCAAACCCTCTGGCTCCCGGCCAGGCAGGCATTGTCCGGGGAGCAGTTGTGGGTTGTCCGAGAGGCCGCGCAGCCTTTGTTGTGGGGCCACCTCGGGGTTCCCTCTGGCGCCCTGGCCGGGGCTGCAGAGTGCGTGCCGGGAGGGGGGCGGTGCGGGAGGCGCTCTCCCTCTCTCTCTTCCTGCCCCCCTCCAACCCCCCCGATGACCACATGACCAAGTGGGCTCGCGGCCAAGCCACAAGCTACAAAATGCAGCCCCCGGAGTGAGCGGGGAGCATTCTCGCTGGCAGCCGGGGCCACGGGCAGTTGGAGCCGTGGCCGAGTAGCCAGCCGCTCGGAAACAGCTCGCCGCTGCCGCCCCCGGAGCCGCCGAGGCCAGCTTCGCGGCGCTGCCCCGCGGCGGGAGAGGGAGGCTGCAGGAGAGCGGAGGCGGCGAGCGGGCGCGGCGGCCGGCAGCCTGCGGCAGGGCTCGGGCGCGCACACTCAAGCGGCCCGGGAGCCACGCGAGCTCGGCGCCCGCACGCGCCGGCTGCGGCTCGCGCCTTGCTGTGCCTCCGGGCGCCGGGCCTCTCCGCCCTCCCGCAGGCTAGCCGGGGCCGGCGGCCCGAGGAGCAGCATGAATCTGTGGCTCTGCGTGCAGGCGCTCCTGCTGCTCTGGCTCTCCTTGACCGCGGTGTGTGGAGGTGAGTGCGCGCCTCCCTCCGCTCGCCCGCGCTCTCTCGCGGCTCCCCGGGCTGCAGCCGGCGCGCTCCCCGCCCTCCGTCCCACGCGCGCCCCGCCCGCCTCCCGGGGAGCCCGGCGCGAGCCGCGCAGCAGCAGCCACGCGCCGCCGCGCCGGGCGGCCGATTGACAGGGCGCCCGGGGCCAGTGGGCGGCCCGCCACGGGGACCGTTTCCTCTGGGGGCTCGGCGCTGCCTCTGGCATCACTTGCCCGGCGCCTTGTACCTCCTGACCGCCCCTCGCAGTCCGTGGAGCTCCGGGCCAGAGGCGTGTGCCCCGTGTCCCGCGCCCCGCACCCCACGTACTGGGGATGTGTGGAGGGGGACATGCCCGCTCCCTTCGTGGGTCGATGGAGGGAACTGACTGGGGCAGGGGGGCCTGGGCTCCCACGTTGACGGTCTGCTGGCCCCTGGAGGTTACGGGCTGCCGGCCGGTCCAGGGGCGCAGGCCACTCGGGGTAATGTGCCAACATGCAGACGTGACACTTGTTGCATAGGCAGGAGCGCCTATGCGCAGAAGGGCAGAGGCGGCGGCGTGGAGCACAGCTTTTGCTCCTTTCAGCTTGCGTGTGAGCAGAGCAGAGGCAGCCTCCCCCAGGCAGGGCTGGCCCGGCCAGGCCAAGCCAGGCTGGGCTAGTCTTCTCCTCTCTTACCCCAAGGTCCTGGCTGCTCTCCTCCCCTGCGCAGGACGCCCTCCCCATTGCATCCATCCCTCTCCGGGGACCTGGTTCTCCCCTATCCTGGCTCCAACCTCCGCTTCCCCTCTGTCCCAGGCACCGGCATGCTTCACCTTAGTCCCCCTGTCTTGAGGCACCAAAGGAGGAAACACAGCACCTGACCTGACCTCTCCATGCAGCTCAGGGAAGAGGAGTCCTTTCACCCCACTTGCACCACACCCCCCACCTGGCAATGCTTGGTGCCAGTGCTCCCTTGCCCGCCCCAAACCTGGTCCCCACCCACGCCCCAGCAGCCCCATCCGGGGCTGCCTGTCCTCCATGGGTCAGTATCTCCTGGGGCTGCCAGCTCCCACCTCCAGCTGCCACAGTCCTGTGATTTGGCTGTCATTGCTGCACCTGGCACCACAGAAGGGGAAGGCCAAGACCAGGTGGACTAATGCCAGTGCCAGGGCTGGAGTCACAGGGAGGTGAGAGCAGAGAGAAGGAGAGGGCAGAGCAGCAAGTTTCCTAGAGGAAGGGCACAGGGCCCTACTTGGTTCCAAACCCTCCAGAACAGGAGGAGAGCATGCAGCCCAGGAGCCTCCAAGGGGCCTGGCCGGTTCTGCCTGCCTCTTTGTAGGCCACCTCCTTTCTCTGCTCTTGCTTTTCGGCCCTGCTCAGGCCCTGGGAGCAACACCTGCCTTCTCAGGAAGGTGCATTAGTTGGGTCTGGCACCTCCTGCCTCCAGGTGGCTGTCAGTGATCTCCGTCTTCAAGCCTCCCTTGGTGAGAAGGAAGCAGGCTCGTTCCTCAGAAACTCCTGTCAGGCAGGCCACGGAGGGAAGGCAGCAAAAGGTACGAATGAAAGACACCACCCGGGCCTGCCCTCCAGAAGCCTACCATCTGGCGTAGCTGGCAAGACACAGCACTCACGTGATACCACCACAGGCGGATAGTCCAAGGGATGCCTTCAGGGAAGAAAAAGAGTGCAGAGAGGGTGTCCCAGAGGAAGGTGCGGCTTCTGGATCTACCTTGAGAAGCTATGGGGAGACCCGGGGCCAACATACCACCACTTGAACCCTCCTGGGGTAGGGCTGTTGGGGCAGTATTGGTAAAGAAGAGAACTGCTTTCAAGGGGAGGGAAGTTGGCCAGGCTACCGGAGCACTGTGTATGTCTGGCCCAGAGCCTGCCACTTCTTGCTTTAATTCACCTTTCTTCATTAGGTCATCTGCACACCCTGGTTTTGGTAAATTCATTGCCCTCATATTTTGCTTAAGCCTAGTACTGGAAACTTCTGGGGCTCCTACTGCCTTCTCTACCCCCTTACCTCTCCTGGAGTCTGGAGGTGGCCACCAGCCTAGGGTCCAGGTATACGTCCTGTTCCTCTTGCCTCCTGTCCTGTGTTAAAAACAGGGATCCCAGAACCACCTTGTCCTTGGCCTGGACTTGCATGCTGTCCCCAGCCAGGGTCCCCAGTCAAAGTTCTGGGCCTGGAAACCATGTTTCCTCCTCTCCACACTCTGTCCTGACTTAGAATGTCCACCCCCTCTCACCCTCCGCCCCACCACACACACTCCTCCACTGCCTCCTGACCTGGGATACACTTTGCTCTTCTGGGTCTGAGAGCTCCTGGGCCAGGGCCAAGTGTCTATTGGTCTTTGTCTAAGCACCTCTCTTTCTCCCCTCCTCCCCTTGTCCCCAGCCCCAGGTGTGCAGTTGTGCAGTCATAATGGTAGTGTGAGGACAGTCTATTGTAGCCGCCTCACTCAGGGAGGGGGCATCTCTTCTCCATCCTGTCGTAAGCACTGAGCACCCATGTAACCTGAACCAGGCCTTCACTAATGCAATGAAGCGGAGGGCCAGGCTGCCAGAGCATGATGTGTCCGAGGGCAACAGAGCTGGCACTGGGAGATAGCACAGGGTGCTGGAGAAGGCGACTGGAGTGGGAGGCTGGGCAAAGAGATACGTGCAGGACCACAGAGCAGTGGAGGGGCATTGCCAGCAGGGTCCCCACCAGAGCACCCATATGGGCTTTTAAAGCAATCACAAGACAGGCCAGCTCATGAGAGGATAAAATAGGTGCGTCATTCCTGGCAAGGCTGGCACGTTCCTGAAAAGTCACACGTACCTCTTTGAGCATTGGCAGAGTTGGCATTCAGGTTGCATGAAAGTCCAATCCTGTCCTCCCCCTGACTGCGGTTCTCAGTGTGGAGATGCTGTAGCTTCGTTGTTGATGGCGCTTCAGTGAGCGATGGCTCCAGTCCCTCTAGGCGTGACGTTCTTTGGGGGATGGCTCCATCCTCCCTTTAAGTAGCAAATGAGTTGGAAGAAGCTATTTAAGTGCATTGGGGATGGCTCCCATTTCTAAACGGGAATTCTTTTGTACAGTGATGAGAATCAACAGCCTCTAATTTGTCCCTTTGGACAGGATAAAGCCAGGGTTTCAGGTGTCAGCTTATCTGACGGTGAGCCAGACCCGGCATGAAAAGTAGGAAACAGGTGGGCGATGGGCCCTGAGTGCAGGAGGAGTCTGCAGACTTCGGGCAACACAGAGGACAATGAGCCCCCCACCCAATGGGAGGGATGCAAGAGGCCAGGGGCTGCTGGGTGGCTGCACTCCAGGGCCTGGCCGAGTGCTCAGTCAGCTCAGGGTGGCGCTTCTCTGCAGGTCTAGGGTCTAGACATTTTCCTGGCCAGAGTCGGAGCCACCATTCCCGCTTCCCATCCTGTCCCATTCCCAGCTTGGCCTCCTGCCCCTTGGAGCCCTTTACCCCAGCGGTCCCTTCCTGACTGCCACACTCACAGTCTCGGGTGCTGAGCACATGGAGACGATACCCACCCCCGGCCCGCCCTGGCACCGTGCCTCTCTTCTCCATGCCCACCGGACTCCTGGGGGACAATGGCCCGTGCCATTCCATTGCCCCACCCCTTCCCCACTCCCAGTAGTTGAAGGCATGGAAGTGAGACACGAGGCTTCACTTGGTTCATTTCACAAGGCCCCTTGGGTCCTTCCCCTGTGCCTGGCCACACCCTCAGCACAGTCCTTACTGTCCCCCGTGTGATCGGTGCTGACTCCTTAGCAGCATCTTTCACATATACCCTCAGTGGGCAGGGTGAGCCTTTAGGGGATCCTGAGACTCGGGCCAGAAGCTGAAGCCGCTGAGGTGGAGGGCTTAGTGAAGGTCGTTCCCTTCTCTCTCTCCCCAGCCCCAGCCCCCTCGCAGATGGCAGTAAGAGGGTAGCTCTATGACAGTCAGACAAAAGCAGCCCCCTTGCCCCATCCATACCTATTGCTCCAAAGTGCTAATATAATTTTTCTTTTCATTCTCAAAGGTTATAGGTTTAGGGGATGAATCGACATGTTATCCCACCCTGACCATTAGCATGGGAGTGTGGACAGTGAAGCAAATGACCCCAGTCAACAGCAGGGCCGTCGTGGGCCGGTGATTTTTCTTGGGGAAGAAGAGTGAGGGGGTGAGGGTTAGAGGGGATGCCTGTGCTGGCCGGGTGGGTGTGTCTGGGTGTGAGTGGGGAGAACAGCAGGCCCTGAGCCTGGGCGAAAGAGGGCCGTAAGGATAAACCCCGCCCACCTTTGGCCCGAGAGGAGGCTAAATGCCTGGAAATTGTGTGCAAGCGGAGGAGGACTCACAAGAGTCGAGGAGCCAAGGAAGGAACCAGAGCATGGGGATGCTGGAGGCAGGGGAGGAGGGAAGGAGGAGCTGCCAGGAAGGAGTATGACTGGGAGGCGGGCAGCCAACGGGAGGCTATATGGAAACTGTGAGCTAGTGGTGGGGATTCCTGGATGGATGGCAATGGGGCTTAAGGGACGGGGATACACTGAAGGCCAATTGGATGGTGTGGGTTGGGGAGAGACTGGTATTCATTATCAGCAGCCTCAGAAGTCATGCTGGGTATTGCACAAGCACCCCGCCCGACCACCTCTTCCCCAGCACCGTCTCATCTCCCTGCACTGCCTGCCGCCGGCCAGGCTTGTCTCGGGGGTGCCAGCTCGGCTTCTCTGGCTGGACTGCTTGCTCCACTGCAGCCTGCGTACCTTCCCACTCATTGCACCCAAGAGCACCCAGCACCACTTGGATTCTGTTGTCAGGGCTCAGTCTGGCATCAAGAGGCTTCTACTCTAAGCCAGATGTGGACAGATGTAGAGAGGAGCCCCAGAATGCAGAATAGAAGCCAGGTGGGGTTGGAATGGGAAGAATTTACATCAGACGCAGGATGGGGGGGTGTGATCTGGGAAGGACAGGATGTAGGGCATTGGTGGGGGGAGGTGCCCACTGTAGCAGCACAGCCCCCTCCTGGTGCACAGGTAACCATTCTCTCATCCATCCATTCATTCATCCATGCAATATTTCCTGGGCTCTAAATCTGATCACGGGCTGAGTAGAGCCCAGCGTAAGGCACGCTGAGTCAGAAACAGCCCCCACCCCCCACCTAGCAACATCCACGGGGAGGACTCGAGAGCATGAGTGAGCCTAACCAGTGCTGCGTGACCACCTATGAGATGCCCAGGGGTGAGACACGGGATCTCTAGTACTCAAAAGTATGTCACCCTGCATATTGAAGGATGTAGGAGTACAATGGCATGGCGTTCAGCATTTGCTTTAAAATACTGCAGCCAAGAAAAAAAAGAAAATGGGTAACTAAAGCATATGTGACTCCATCTGGATAATTGTTGAATCTGGATGATGGGTACATCGGGGGCGGTCATTGTAATGTCATATGTCTGAAATGTTTGACGTGTACCATTTGCAGGGGTGCCGTGGGGGGTCCTGCCTCCTGCATCCCAGCCAAGTGCAGGCATGATGTCCCAAAGTGCAACTACTCAATGGCGTTCCAAAAGAAAGAACCCATTCGTGCCTGTTAGAAACATGATTTAACTGTCAAAAGGACAAAGAATCAGCTTCAATGGCAAGATGTGAGTTGCGGGTTCCGTTTGCCCCAGGACAGCGTACAAATTGCAGATTTTTCAAGATGGAAAAGAAAAACAAAAGGAGAGCTATGAGGAGCGCCACCTCATGGAGAGTTGCCCCTCCCAGGGGGGGCCTGTGCTCTGTGGCCCCTGCCTGTTTTCATCAGCCTTCTTCACTAACAGGCTTTCTCCTTCCTGCAGGGCCCCTGATGCAGCCTCCTGAGAGGAAGGGGCTGGAGGAAGGCAAAGTCCGCCACCTGGTGCAGCCCAGAGCATCGAGGAATGGACCAGGGCCTTGGCAGGGAGGTCGGAGGAAATTCCGCCGCCAGCGGCCCCGCCTCTCCCATAAGGGCCCCATGCCTTTTTGAAGCAGGTACTTGAGCCTCTCGTCAGTGGGAAGCGCAAAAGGGGAGGGGAAGGGACAGCCTGGAAGCTGTGTGGCCCTGCCACTCATCACCGATCAAACACATCTACCAAGCAGTCCCAGCACCATACAGGCATAGGGGCTGAGAGCTGGCGGGGAGCTTCTGGAGCAGCCGTCTTGCCCCTTCATTGTACAGAGTGGGAAACTGAGGCCCAGAGAGGGGCTTGATGCCCGGGACCAATCTCCTGACTCCCCAAGAGTTGGGTGCGGGCTCCTCTCCACCCTGCTGCCTGGGGTTGGGCAGGCTGGCCCGGTTGGAGAATTCTAGGCGTCCTGGCGGGCTTTGGTGACTGGGGTGCCCGGGGCAAGCCTACATGTGTCCAGTGTGAGTTGTTACCAGAGAGGGGGGAGGAGGCAGAGAGCCTTGCAGGGTGTGGGACAGAGAGCAGGGGGAGAGTCATGGCCGAGGTTGCCAGAGCCATGGGAAGGGGGAAGGAATGCAGGCAGCTGCAGAGAGAGCAGGGCCTAAGCCTGCCCCTGAGGCCCAGCCTGCGGTCTCTCCCACTGCAGCAGGGATAGGGTGGCACCAACCCAGGGACTGGGGCTTTAGATTCAGGGCTGGGGTGTGGGGAGTTGAAGGCTGTCTCCTCTCCTTTCCTGGGGGGTTCCTTTGACCTAGGACACATCAGTGACTTCTCTCTTGTCGTTTTTGTCTCTTTAGGACTGAAGGGGGCCCCTTAGTGCCCATGCGCTGCAGCTCTCTGTGCTCCGTGCCTTGGTCTGCTTCTCTGGAGCCCTCATATCCATTCAGCTTTCGTCTCATACCTGTTCTAGCTGCTGATGGTCCCGGCTCTTCTCACCCACCAGCTCCCTGAGTGGCGCCCACAATTCCCTTTCTCCAGGATCCATCCAGCCAATCTTCCGGGCCCCTCCTGGACTGACTTGGAAGACCCAGCCCTGGAAGGCCTTCCTTCTCCTCCGCCCTGCGCTCCAGTCTCTGCCTCTCCCATCTAACTCCCCAACCTCATGTCTGCCCCGGGGGCCGGGTGGAAACGCTCCCTCCTTCAGTGGGCTCCAGCATCCCATGTTTTCTTGTCAGTTGGACCCCTCGCCCGGCCTCCAGAGAGGAATACAGACATGCGCAGTGACAGGCTCTCTAGCTGGAGGGGCTGGGTGCTGGGAATCAGGCAGGGCGCACTGAAACGTGGAGCGGGGGCGGCACCCTGGAGAAGAGGGCTGAAGCACCACTTAGCTGTGGCTTCTTCCTACTCCCGGTGTTTGGGCTCAGCTAAGGAGGAGGTGAGGGAAAGAGGCCCATGAAGTACTGTGTCACTTCTTTCACCTTCCTGTGCCTCCTAACGCTCCCTATCTTCCTCCTCCCCCAAGCCAGGTCAAGCTCCAGGTCAGCAGAGGAGGGTGCCAGGCCTGACACGGCTCTATACCCTCCCAGGAATAAAAGCCAAGCAGGAAAGTTGTTTATGCCAAGAATGACAGAATATCAGAGCCCAGAGGACCCTTGGAGATCAGCCGCCTTATGCAAACGCCTGCAAAAGCAGGCCTGGAGAGGGGAGTGACCTGCTCAGGGTTACTGCAGAGCCAGGAGAGGGACCGGGTCTCCCAGCTTTATGATGTCCTCTCCGCTCTCCATGATGTCTTTTCAAAGCGAATGAAGTGCCTTTTCCGGAGGTTGGGGCTGGGGGAGGCTGGGAGCGGGAGAGAGAGACGAGCTGGCTGTGAACTGCCCCATTGTGGGGGACGGAGCTGCTCCCACCTCCCTGGCCTTCCCGAGCTGGGCCGAAAGCTTCCAGAACTGGCCAGCTGCCCCCATCGGGCAGCATTCCCGGCCTGGGGTACTGTAATAGGGGCCGCTCAAGCACTGAGACTATCATTCAAACCTCAACAGTGTTTTTTCTGCGAGCCAAAGGTAGCCTTAACTCGAGCTCAATAGCTTTCCCTTTGTGTTAAGTGGACCTTCTTTCCCGTGGCCTTTCCTTGGTGGGGGGAGGGAGCAGAGAGTGGAGAAGAGGGAAGGAAAGAAAAGGAAGAGAAGGAAGGAGGAAAAGATGGGAGGAAGTGCTGGTGGGATAGTGCCCCAGGAGGCCCCAGCTTCCACGAGGGGCCTACAGCAGCCCTTCCCTGCATGGGGGCTTTCTCACCTTTTGCCTGAGCAGGTTTCCTTCTTAGAGGCCTTCCAGGAGGGAGAAAAGAGAATAGAAGAGCTTGATGCCCCCCTATGTATGTGTGGGGGCAGGGGGAATCAGGGCCCCCCAAGTCCCACAGTAACCCCAATGTCTACCTGTCCACCTCC
Organism: Indri indri; assembly: GCA_004363605.1. Classification (NCBI taxonomy): domain Eukaryota; kingdom Metazoa; phylum Chordata; class Mammalia; order Primates; family Indriidae; genus Indri; species Indri indri. The sequence goes on from RJWJ010001817.1 coordinate 70,109, forward strand.
CCTGAGTCCTTTCCCTCTGCTGCTGCTAACACTGCTGCTGCTTCAAGGCCCACCCTGGGGAGCCAGGGTGGACACCAGCCCCTCCCACAGCCCTCGGGCTTGGAGTGGGGACTGGCCAGTGTCCAGAAAGTCTTCTGCCACTGATGCCCCCACCAGGGGCCGGGCCTTCTTCCCCCTCCTTTCTGCGTCTCCTTTCTCATCAGCCTGCAGCCAAGCCCAGCCCCATGGGAAGGAGGAGAGAGCGGGGTGGCTGAGAAAGTGGGAGATTCCAGGCAGAGGAGGGTAGTGGGTGGGCTGAGGGGGTGCTGTCTTATTTAAAATGGTTGTGTATGATTCTTATACTAATTTATACAAAGATATTAAGGCCCTTTTCATTAAGAAATTGTCCCCTTCCCATAATTGTGTTCACTGTGTTTGTAAAGATTGTTCTGTGTAAATATGTCTTTATAATAAACAGTTAAAAGTTGACAATTCGCCCTTACTCTTGGAGGTCATATTCAGGAGGGGTGTTCCTTTCCCCTGAGGGCCACAGTTGTCCCCATGCCCACATGTTGCGTGTGCAGGGAGGTAAGTGCCCGCATCCCAAATCGGTTATAAGTCAACTGGCCTCACACCGATTTGCCATGAGCTCACAAAAGGAAGCCCTATGTTCATATAAAATCCGGCTCACTTTTAAGTTTTTTGGCATCTGTTTGGGTATCCTAATATATATTTTTTGGGGGGCAATGTCATTTAAAGGATTTTTTAAAAAGCAATTTATTTAAAAACATGCTGATTAAATGGATTTCTACTAAAGATTGTTTTGTATCCTTGGTGGGTGTCTTCTTCTATTTTATCTACTTTTGAACACTTTCAGGACTTTTTAGCCAGTTTGCCTTTCTTGAAAAATGTCATGTTTTCAGCAATAAATACATTTGGTAATGACTTCGTATGTATCATTTTATATTTCACAAACTGGAGTTGCTTGATACATGAGATCACCTGAAAAATAAAATGCAAGGAGTTCAATACAATTCTGCCCCATCTATCTCACTTCTTGCTTGTTGTCAAAATGCCAATATCTTGCAGAACAGAAAGGAACACTGAGTATATGCTAATTTGGCTAATAAACCCATTAGGTGCACGCAGGCATACACAGTGCAGAGCACAACCCGGCGAGAAGGAGACAGGAGGGATCAAAATGGGTGCATTTGATAAATCTTGTGGGAAATTCTATAGATTTGACATGTATTTAGTGCTAGAAATAGACAATTTTAAAGAACAGGTTTTCAGACAAACTTGCCAAAAAGTCATAAAACCGCTCGATAGGATATAAAATAGAAGTCACCCACAAGCATAGAAAACAATCTCACCATTGACAAAATGCTGCAGATTGTGACATGGTGATTTAAAAATGCGACGTTGCATTGGAAATATCTCTTACGGAAATTGGTGCGAAATGCCTTATTTTAAAATTACTAGTTTGACTTTTAGGCAAGCTGGTCATCAGAGGCACTGGTTTTAGGCAGAGGTTTCACGCAAGCTGGCTTTATGCTGATTGGTCTGTTACCTCCCTGATCATGCCCAAAGTTCTAATTTCACACGAAACCAAGGAAAAGGGCTTCGGAGGGGCAGGACAACTTAATACTGACCCGTAGATGCGCAGCCCTTTAACTGTTTACAGAGCTCTCCAAAAATATTAACTCAGTTTATCGCTCTTACAACTGGATCACACAGACCACTGTCCCTATTTTACAATCAGGTCACACAGACCACTGTCCCCATTTTACATGAGAAAACAGACTTAGAGAAGTGAAGTGACTTGCCCCAAATCTCTTTGCTAGTAAGTGATTCTGGAATCTAGTCTTCAAATTCGAGAATACAAACTCTTTCTACAGTACTACAGAAGGTCCCCTAGCTAGAGAGAAGAATTAAGTACAAAATGTGTTTGGTATTTTCAGTGAGTGCAATGGGAATTTGCACCGTGCACACCACGGTGTGGTGTGAACTGGTGGGGTCAGGGAAGGCTAGTGGAGGCTGAGTGATTAAAATCGGTCCTGGAAGGCCCAATAGCTTTTGGTTAAGTTGGCCAGAGGATGGGGCCACCAGGGCCCACGGAGCATATGCAGTCAACTGGATACTAGTGGGTGGATGCAAGTGTGACCTCCTTGAGGCAGGGATGAGGGGAAGGAAAGCTGGTGGCCACCCTTTGGAGATATCTTGATTTGACCAAATAAATATGACAGAGTCAGAGTAGGGGGCTGTTTTTCAAAATGCAGAGCTTTAGAAAAAGAAAAAGGAGTTCACTTAACTGTTCCTGGACAGGAGGTCCTGGATGATAAGGCTGAAGGGTGGGAGACAGAGAACCTGAAAAACAACACTCCTTCAAACCCATCTGGAAGTTAGGCAGACTCCAAAATGAGATTAGGGAGGCAAACGGATTCAGACCACACATGGCTTTTCGGGCACCCAGCCAGGTGTGGTGTAAAATGAGCCAGAGTTGCTTTGAAACCTAACATTTCAGACCCTTCCATAAGTCCTGGCTGACTTGGCGCCCCCAATTGGGACTGGGCTCCTCTGCTGCTCGGGGCACCGTAAGGCCTGGCCTAAGTGGCCATTCTGAGGTCCTTATATAATTCTATTTCTTCAGGCCTAAAGGTTATTCGACTGAAATTTCTCAATCCAAAGTTTCTTTCTGAACAGAGTGAGCCTGTGCCAGCTAACTGCCAAAGGAGACAGTGGAGATCTATTGAATACCTTCCTCTCCTGGCTTGAGAAAGGCCACTGACTCAGCCAGCGTTTCTCTGGAACCCACAAAAGGATGGCCTCCTTAGGGTTCCTTTGATAAGCAAGTTTTCCCTACGTAGTGGCCAGTGCTTAGAGAGGGAGCCTGGCAAGGGACTCCCCTTGCTGCTGTCTTGGACTTCAGCGAAAGGCCAGAGCAGCAGCCAGGACACTTCCTTGAATGGTTCAAATCAGGGGCCAGGTAGTATTTTTGACTTCGCGGGCCAGATGGTCTCTTTCCCAGCTACTCATACATAAACCAGTGGGCACGGCTGTGTTCCAACACTTTATTTATAAAAGCAGGAGGCAGGCCATAGTCTGCCCAACTCTGTTTCAAATGAAGCATCAGCAAAGCCCTTCGACTCAGCCCTAGAACCCTTGCCTGGGGCCCAAGGGAAGATTTACGTTCTGGAAGATTTACGTTCTGCAGCGAGGTCTCGAATTAAGAGAATTTGATAAACTGGTTATGAGATGGCTTCTGATAAAAATCACACTAACAAAGTGCTTTCAGTGGAAGGGAGAGTCTGGAGTCAGATCAGTGTTCAAATCCTGGCACCACCATTGACTCATCTGTGTGACCTTGCGGCAAGGGTCTTGATCCGGGTGAGCCAGGGTTTCCGCGTTGGGCAGGATGCCGCTGCCGACTTTACAGCACTGTGGTCAGGATTGAACACGATGATGCAGGTAAAGTGTTTGGCACAGTGCCTGGCCCGTGTTAGGAGTTCATTAAGTGGGAGCTATTATTATCTCTTCCAGGCCTCACTCTAGCCCTGAGGAGTGGGCAGGGCAGCCGTCATTATCCCCAGTTTGCATGGGGAAACAGGCTCAGGGAGGTCAGGTCACTTGCTCCAATTCACAGAGCCACTAATGGGCGAGTCAAGCCTCAAATCTGGGGCTGTCCTCAGTTCGTGTCAGCTGCTGCTATGGTTTGAATGTGTCCCCCAGATTTCATGTGTTAGAAACTTAATCCTTAAATTCACATGTTGATGGTATTTGGAGGTGGGGCCATTAGGAGGTAATTAGGATCAGATAAGGTCATTGGGGTGGAGCCTCCATGATGGGACTAGTGGCTTTATAAGAAGAGGAAGAGAGACCTGAGCTGGCATGCTCTTGCCCTCTTGCCATGTGATGCCCTCCGCCATGTTGTGGTGTAGCAGGAAGGCCCTCGCCAGATGCCAGTGCCATGATCTTGGACGTCTCAGCTTCCAGAACTGTGAGATAAATCAACTTCTTTTCTTTATAAATTACTCAGTCTGTGCTATTCTGTCAAAACAACAGAACACGGACTATGACAGCTGCCTTGCTCTTGCGAGGGGGCTGCTTTCCCACCCTGAATGTGTCTCAGCCACTGGAAACTTCCAGTCTCCTAGACAACCCATAAGGCCTCCCCAGGGACAGATTAGGCCCTCAGCACTTCCTCTTGCAGCAGCCTTAGCTTGGGCAGCAGGCAAGGAGCCTCTCCAGAGGGGCTAAGTGCTCGTCATCAACCCCTGATCTGGGGACCCTGGGCTGGAATTGTGAAGCCAGGCACGTGCCCCAGGACACCTGCCCGACCCTCATGGTTCCTTTCTACACAAGGCCAGGAATCCAGAACCCTGGGTTCCAGTTCCAAATCTGCTTCTGCCCAGGGCTTGCTGGACAGCTTAGTGACGTCTCTCCTTGGCCCTTTCTGGGCCTCAGCCTCCTTACCCGCCCGAGCCACTCGGGTGGGTGCGTGTGAAGCACCTGCTGTGAAGAGGGCTTTGCTGGGGTCCTAACAGCGCGGGTGCTTCAGGCTGCCCTCCGGAGGGAGCCCAGGGCCTGCCACAGGGACCTGTAGGGAGAAGCTTTGGGAGAAGAATCAAGCTCGTGACAGGAAAATGGGAACCTCAGCCAGGGAGGAAGGCCACTGCTGGGTTATATGGGTTTGCGCGAGCTCCTCTTAACCCCAGGGGCTGCTGGAACCTCCATTTCATGCTTCCCCTGTCGCGCAGGCTGCTGCTGAGCTAGCCCAGTGGCGTGACCCCGGAAGTTCTGAGCTCCCGATCCTAAGCCCAGCTTGGCCAGTAACTGGCAGGTCAGTCCATCTTTTGGGGGTCCTATTTCCCCCTCATCTGTTTTCACAGGAGAACAATCTCTACTCTCCCTACCTCAGACACACAGAATCCCAGAAGGTCAGAGCTGACAGAAGCCTGGGAGGTCCCTCAGTACCCCAAGCCCCTTCACTTCCACAGATAAAGAAAGTGGGACTTAGGGAAAGTGACCTGCTTAAGGGGACATAGCTAGCTAATTCTAGCAAACTCTTAGAGAGTGTTTCTCATGTGCTAAGCACTGTCTGAGGAACTTCACCTGTCCCTATCATAACCTCATTTTACAGTTTAGGAAACTGAGGCACTGAGAGGCTAAGTTGTTGTCTGAGGATCTTCTGTGGTATGTGCAAATGATCCAAGAGAAGCCAGGTGGCCTTGCTTTAAAGGAAGGCCACTTCCTTTCTGAAACGCCAAGCATTCCCCGCGGGGCTGCAGTCACCTCTCAGCTGTAGGAGATGGGCTCTGCTCTGGCACCCTCATCACCTTTCATCGCAGTTACGGCCATGCTCGGTCTGGCGAGGAAGTGTGTGGTTGGCAAGCACAAGTCAGGGGGCAGGGGACAAACCTGGGTTCCAATCCTGGCCTCACCTGCAGGTGACCTTCAGGGAGGAGGGGAGCATCCAGCAAGGCTTCATGGGGGAGGGCAGCAGGACTGCTTGTGTCTGCGGGGCTGCGGGAGGTCTGCCGGGAAGACGATGCCCACTTGTCCATCCAGGCAGGAACGTCTCTGGCTCTCTCCTTGGCAAGTGTGGGCTAGAGGCTGGTGACAGTCTCTAGCTACCAGCCTAGGGTTTCTCTCTCATCCTTTTGGAATCCCCAACTCCTCAGGCGCGAGGGATGTGGAAAGGTACAGGAGGATAAACAAAGCGGGAAGGGAAGAGATCCTACTGAGGGATGGAGTGTCCGGGGGTCTCACCACTCAGCCTCTCCCAGCTCCAGCACGTCAGAGATCTTCCAATCTGATTCCCCTCCTTCCTCCCCACCCCTGCCCTGGGCCACCTCCCAGCTCAGCTCCACAGCCCTCTCTCCCCCCATCTCACTCCCAAACGGCCTGTCAAGTTTTAGGTCCCAGGCCTTGTGCAAATTTCAAAAGGAGTCCCACCTCCCTCACCCTAAGCCCAAACTTTCAGAAGCCAAGCACAGGAAAAGCCCTCTTGCCTGCCCCTACCGCAAATAATCAATCTCCTAGATAGCTAAAAAAAAATGCCTGCCATGTGTAGGACACCATGGGAGGGACAGTGGAGGAGGGACAGTGGGTAAGACTTGCTCCTCGCCTTGCCTCTGGGAGGAGGCATGTGGTGAGGGGGTGCCAGCCCTTGCTGCCTGTCGCTGCGCCAGCACCCTCTGTATACCCTGCCCCATCGCTGCCCGGGCCCTGAGCCTGCGCACTGGCCTCCATGGGACCTACCAGGGAGGAAGCTTCATACCTACCTTTCAGGAAGCAGAAGCTGGGAAGGCTTCAGCCTAAGTCACCCAAACCCCATTTCTGGTGCTCCTCTAGTCTCTCCAGACTTTGCTTCCCAGGTTCTCCACCTGCCCCAGCCAAGGCCCACCTTCCCCATGAAGTCTTTTTTTTTTTTTTTTGAGACATAGTCTCACTCTGTTGCCTGGACTAGAGTGCCGTGGTGTCATCATAGCTCACAGCAACCTCAAACTCCTGGGCTCAAGCAATCCTCCTGCCTCAGCCTCCCAAATAGCTGGGACTACCGGTGCGTGCCACCACGCCCAGCTGATTTTTTCTATTTTTAGTAGAGATGGGGGTCTCACTCTTGCTCAGGCTGGTCTCGAACTCCTGACCTCAAGTGATCCTCCCGCCTCAGCCTCCCAGAGTGCTAGGATTATAGCCGTTAGCCACCATGCCTGGTCCCCCATGAAGTCTTACTGGATGCTCCCCTTAGCCCTGAGGGTCACCTGCAGGTGAGGCTGGGATTGGAACCCAGGCTTGTCCCCTGCCCCCTGAAAGCCCTTGTGTTTGCCAACCACACACTTCCTCGCCAGACCCAGCATAGCTGTAACTGCGATGGAGGTGACGATGCTGACAGTGATGACGAGGGAATACGGCGATTGTACCTTCCAGCACGGGATGTAGAGACTTAAAAATCCTGGTTCCTCCAAGTACTGAGTCTAGGACAGTCACTTCACCTTTCTGGGCCTCGGTTGTATTGTTGCTAGAATGGAAATAATAATCCCTAACTCCCTCTCAGGCTTGGAATGACTGAAGTTTCTGAAGTTAAAATGTTTAGTACAGTAAAGAGTGCCCCACCTGTCCCGTGTGTGAACCAGGGAAGAAGAATGCCTCCCTCAGCGGGTGCCCACGAAGACCACCCTGCTTGCATGTGAAAATGCTTTGCGATCTGTAAAGGGCTATAGAAATTCATTTCTCAGCTCTTGCAGAATGCTTACTGAGTGTCTACTTTGTGCCACATTCCTTACAACCCTGAGACCAGGAACCGTGACAAGGGCTCTGGAGGAATAGCACAGGCCTCTAGGAAACGTGTCACTGAACACAAGATCTAGCTGGGGGCTGGAGGTGGGAGAAGGCTCCCTGGAGGAGAAGTAGGAGCCGCGACCTCAGGAGCGAGCAGGGGTTAAGCTGGAGAAGGAAGGTCTTGGCAGAGGGAGCACAGGGCTTGTGTCCAAATGCTGAGGAGGGAGGGAGTAGATGTGGTTTATTCTTAAACCCATTTCACTGGCGATGAAGCAGGCCCTGAGAGAGGCAGTGCCTTGCAGAATGAGAGATCCTGTTGTACTCCGGCGTGCTGGCTGGTTCCCTCTGGGGGCTGGGCAGGCAGGGTGCACTGTGGTAACTAAGGCATCCTCTCCTGATAACTTACCCCACACTATTGATTTCACCGGCTGGTCAGGAGGGGCTGCGGTCCCCCACCCACAGGAGTGGATGGCTGCGTGCACCTGGGCCAGCTCAGAGGCTGCCCAGAAACTTTGAAACTTCTTACACGTTCTCCGATCCTTGCACTAGGCCTCCCTTTCTCCTCCAATCCCGCTCCGTCTTTGGGGGCAAACCCAGAGCGGCGTGGGAGGGTTCCCTCTGCTGGCTGAGCCCGGGCACTGCAGAGACTTCTTGCGGCCTGCGCCAAGCCTAGGCCCGCCCAGGCCACCGAAAGGAAGCTCCCGAGGTCACCTCATCTTTCCTGTTCTACAGGAGGTGTGAGGAAGAGCAAAGACGAAGGTGTGTGTGGAGGGAGGGCTGATGGGATTAGTCAAAGATGACTCACTTAGAGCAGCACCTCTAAAGTCACTTCTGCTCTGGGATTCTGAGTCTGAATGATTTTGTGGGTGTGCGACCGGTTTGAGAGGGCATAAGAGCGCGCCTACAGGTCATGGGCGTGTGTGCGAACACTGGATGGGGGTGCGTATTTGCTCCTAGACTTGTAGCATATTACCGTCGGTGTGCGTGTTAACTGTGATTGCGCATGGTATATGGTTGGGAGAAGGAGAGAAGTTGCCACCCAACGATACCAGGGATGAAGCCTATGGGGGTGGAGGCCAGCATCTGGGTCTCTGAATCCAGACCAGGCCCCATTTGTATCCTTACAGGACTATCCTAGGCTGTCTGGCTCTCAGGCTGGTTCAAGGAGCTCTTCCTCCTGCGATCCCCATGTTCCCACCAGTTTTCCCCCTACCAGGTATACGCCCTGCACCCGCAGCTACTGTGGGAAATCTCATAGCTTCTGGAGGCAAGAAGCAAATCTGATTCCCGCATGTGCTCATGGGAGAGGCCTCAAGGATCACCCCCCCCAACCCCCATCCCAGCTAAGGCCCACATCCAGGGCTGCTCTTTTCCTCTGTCTGGGCAGGTGCAGGCTTAGAGAGTGTTTCTGGCCAGCAAACATTCCCATCAGTTCGTGCCTGTGCTGTGCTGGTTATCAAAGATTTTCAATATTGCCCCTGTCCAATTCCCACACTGCCAGGTAACATGCATATTTTAACCTGGAGCTTTAGGAGGTCATGAGTTAGTATTACTCTTGTTCTTAAGCCTAGTAGAAAGTTTTCGTTTTTTTTTTTAACAATGCTTTTTCATCATTCCTCCAAATGGCATGAAAATACTAGCCCAGCTAGCCTCAGCAAGCCAAATCCCTTGGTAAGGCCATCAGCCGTCTGTTAAACACTTGAGCTATTAGGTTGAGGGCAGAAAGTGTCAGATCAGAGTCTAATGACCCCCTTGGACCTTGCCCAAAGGGAAAGCTTTCTGAGTGAGCTCAGAGGGATGGGAGCTCTGGAGGACCCAAGTTCAGCTTCCAGTTAAATGCTCACATGCAGGCTTAGCCTTGTCCTTTGCCCATGGGTGGAGCGTACCAGCCGCACCCACAGCATTTCTAGGAAATACCCTCTTGTGCTCCCTGGGCTTTGGCTCCAGCTCCTCCTTGCAGAAATGCAAACAGGGGAACAGCTTTGCACAGGTTCCTGCTCTGCTGTGCTCCTCCTGTGCCCACCCTATGAATTTCACCCACCCCCCAACTGCTGTCCTCCCCATGTGGTGGCCCTGAGGACTGTGAGGTGGTGTGACAGAGAGGAGGCTTCCATCCCAGTTCTGCCACTTGGTAACTGGGCCAGTCTCCACCTCTTAGCTTTACTTCCCTTATTTACAACATGGGGTTGATAACCGTGCCTCTTACTGTTGTCTTTAGGCTCAACTAAGACACAGGATCCAAAAGTACGTTGAAAAGCAAACTGTTGCTGGAAGTACACAAGCAGTGAGTTCAAAGCCGTGAGGTGCTACCTTCAGCCAGCTCCTCGGTCAGTGCAGGGTCTCACTGTTGCCAGAGTCCCTTTTTTATCCTCGGAGTGTGTGAGGAGATTTGTAACCAATAGTCATATAGAATCCCAGGCTTGGCAGAGATCTTACTTGAGCCATCATTAGATAATGCAAGCTAACATTTATTGAGCACTTATATGCTAGGTACTATTCCAAGTGCTTTACATATATTATACTCATTTAATCCCCACAACAGTCCCATGAGGGAGAAACTCTTATCATCCCCATTTACAGACAAGGAAACCAAGGCTTAACACACTTAATTGCCCAAAGTCACATAGCTAGTAAGGGCCAAGATTTAAAGCTCGGCTGTCTGTCTTGAGAAACTGTGCTTTTAATCATTGTACTCTGTGATCTCTACACAATCCTCACTGAACAGTGTTTTTGTTTTTTTTTTGATCTCTGCTTGCATACCTCCTGTGATGGGGAGCTCATTACTTCTAAAGGTAGTCTGTTCTGACTTAACACATTTTTGGCTGCTAAAATCTTTTTGATCCAGACCATACAAAGGTCTCAGTTTCCTGAAGAGTCAAGCAGGGGCTAGGCTGAAAACAGAAGGCTATATAGAAAGCAAGCATTCTGCCTTGACACACACAGACTCTCTGATCCCATGCCTTCTGGCATGTCAACACCTTTTCCTCAAATGGAAGTTGAAACAAGAAGTAAGATGGTTCTTTCTACCTCAATATTGTTTTCAACTGAGAGCAGGTGAGCAGGCCTTGTTTGCTCCATTAGAGCCCAGGACATACTTGGTGCCTGCTGTATTAATAGGTGCTCACTAAATGCTGAATGTATGAATGAATGGACAAGTAAATGAAGGAAAGATTCACAGCTTCCTTTCCTGCCAGCCCCAATCTCCTGGAAGAGTTAGTTTTATGCTGTGCTTTGAGATCCTGGAAAGCAGCATTTCCATGGTAACAAGGCATAGATCTGTCACTCTACGGGGCCAAATTCTTTCCCGTTACATGGACTCGGAGCTTGCTCCAGAAAAGATCTTTAACTACCTTCAGTGTCTGCAGAGCAGGCCACTGTCAGTTGGGAGACCTGCGGGGTGGGCACTGCCATGGGTGGGTCCCCCAGCTTGTATCTCCTCTGGGAACTTCCTGGACTGATGGACCTTGCTGGGGTTTCCATGGTAACAACACTAGGCTAATGGGTTGCCAGGGTGATGGTGTGCTACTGCTAAGATTGCACGGGACTGGACCACACAGGGCCACCGAGTTGAAAAGATGCTAATAACACCTTTCGGAGTCTCCATGACAACACTCAAGCACCGGGCAGGCTTTGTCCCAAATGCAGATTAGGCCCCCGCCCTCCACACTCAGCCAGAAACGCCCTGGGAGGCCGGGCCACTGGGAACTGCCCTTCCCTCCCAAGGGGAAGAGATGGCAGGGGCTTGTTCCCTCTCGCTCCTTCTCTGCCCAGGGCCCCTCACCATACTGCTTTTCAGGGCGTCTGGTGGAAGCAGCCTGGGTTTGGGCAGTCAGGACTGTCTGTCGGGGAGAAGATCTGGGACAGAAGGAAGGCTCAGGCTGGTTGGCGTGGGAGAAAATGGAGCTTTGGGGCACTTTTGGGGTTAAGTGCCTCTCCTGGTATGGCTGTTCCCAGGCCATGGGGCTCATGCACACTGGAGCTAAGGAAGGAGCCAAAGAGCCGTCTCCCCCTACCAAAGCCAGGAGCAGGGGGTCAGAGTTTTCACACTATTTTTAAAGCCATAGCACCTATAAATTCCATCGAAGCAGACTGGGGGGCTCAGAACCTCACCCATTCAGTCTCATCCCTCACCCACCACAGTGTCTCCCGAGGCACCTAGGTTTCTGTGGATCACAATTTGAAAAAGCTCTGGTTTAGGCTAGCCCACCTCATGCTCCAGATGGAGGAGCTCACTAAGAACCAGAGAGGGCAAGTGACTTGCCCAAGGCCCCACAGCCACTCATTAGTATAGCCAGAACTAAAACCCAGGACTGTCATGTGTGCAGGGCCACCCCCAATCAACCAGGATGTTATGACCTCTAACTTGGGCTCTGTGACTTCCAGAGGACCACTGGAGCTTCTGCCTTTCTACCTATTCATGGGGCTTACAATAAAGACCTGGGGAGGAGAGAAGGTTCCATGGTGGGGGCAGGCAAAAATGTTTAGAACGGACCTTCCAGATGTGACATTTGTAAGCACCTACTATGTGCTAGCCATTAAACTAGGATATGCTTTCCATGCTAGTTGTCATCTTATTTCTTCTTTACAATGAGCTATTGAGACGGGCATAATTATCTTCCTTTAACGGATGAGAAGACAGAGGCTCAAGGGGGGTTAACTAAGCTTGCGTGTAGTAAACATCGAGCATCTCTGCAGCAGGGCTGCCTCCTTACCAGCTCCAGCAGGGGACTCTGGGATGAATGCTGACCCACGGCCTGTCTCTGGTAACATCGACTGGAGGCGGGTGGTTGCATTCAAGGCATTAGAGACCCCTTCCTGCCTGCCCTCTTGCCCCCACTAAGTCTGCCCGTCAGGGATGACTGTGGGGTCGATGCCGTCTCCAAGGCCAGGTGGGTGTTATTTATTCACAACATGACACAGCTGCTGGCCACAACAGGCAGAACATCTTATGAGTCAGGATGGGAATGGTGGGGGAGTGGGGGGAACGATTCCTAGTTGCCATGGAAATGCAAGAAGGTGTCGCGAACACCACATCACGTAAAAGGTCTGTAATTATTCACTTAGACTGGGGCAGCAACAAGTTACTTCCCCAATCCCTAAACGCATGGCCTTGCTGGGCCACGTCTAAGGCAGGTGGGGCCGGTGGGTGTGGCCTCTCCTTTGGCTGCCCAGGAACTGCCCACGTGGGCATTTCCCGGGACTGTGGCTTTCTTGGAACGTCACTGAGCCTCCTTGGGTCATACCCCTCCAGCTGGACATCCTTCCCCTCTCTGTCTTAGTCCGTTGTGCAGCTAAAACAAAATACCCGAGACGAGGTCATTTATAAACAACAGAAATTTATTTCTCACAGTTCCGGAGGCTGGGACATCCAAGATCAAGGTGCCGGCAGGTTCGGTATCTGGTGGGAGCTGCTCTCTGTTTCAAGATGGTGCCTCGTTACTGAGTCCTCTGGAGGGGAGGAACACTGTGTCCTCACGTGGCAGAAGAGCAGAAGCAAAGGAACCCACTCCCCAAAGCCCTTTTTCATGGGCCCTAATCCCACCTATGAGAGCTCCACCCTCATGACTTACCTCCGAAAGGCCTCGCCTCTTAATACCATCACACTGGCCATGAAGTTTCAATACAGGAATTCTGGGGGACACATGCAGACCATGGCACCCTCCTTCGAACCCCATCTCCTGTAGGATCACTTTTCTGCCTAACCCTGCCTGCCTCCCGCCTCTCCTTCATTTCACAACAGCCCTCCTTCATTCCAGTTCGTTTGCGTTTGCTTGCTCTTGCCATGGCAGCGATCACACTAGATCGGGAGCCTGAGCACTGACTCTGGGCCCCAGCTCTGTGACTCACTGGCTGTGTGTTCCTGGGCAAGTCGTTTGACCTCTCTGGGCCTCAGTTTGCGTCTCTGTAGTCTGTCTGCCAGTTGCTCTCTCTCTCTAGACTGCGAGCTTTGTGACTGCAGGGACAGGCCTCCGTGGTCCATTGCTGTAGTTCTATCCCCCTACACGGGCCCATAGTAGGTGCTTAATAAGTGTTAAATGAGCAGAGATAATGACGGGCTGCCCCTGTACCTCCCTCATCTATTCCTTTCCAGACTTTTCTACCCTGGCTCGCTCTCCTTAGGGCCCTGCTATCCCTGCAAAGGTCTGAGAGACTCAGGGCAAAGCCTTCATGGGGGCTGATGGTTTCATAGGTCCTTCCGCCTCTAAAGGAGGCCAGGAGGGAGGCACCTCAGCCCCCATGGCAGGTCCAGGTGGTGTGGAGGTGTGGGGGCCTCTGGCAACCCCAAATCATGCCCTGCTATGCTACCTCCAAGCAGGGGTGGCCATGAGTGAGTGTGCCTTTGACCAGTAGGGGGAGCAGCTCCACCTCAAGCTGCCTTTCTCAGCCAAAAGGCGGTATAGGCTAGTGGTGAGGAGCATAAACATTGAAACCAGATGGCCTGGGTTCAGATCCCAGCTTTACCACTTATCAGCTCGGAGACCATGGGCAAGGCATTGAAATTCTCAGGGCCAGTTTCCTTATCTATGAAATGGCGATATTGATAGTGCCTGCCTCGCAGGGATCGTGTGTTAATGCTGTATGTGAGTGTTTCTGATAATGCTTGGCACCAGGTAAGCAATCAGTAAAAATTGAAGGGGGAAGCAAGAAGGGAGGTCTTTATCCCAAGCAAGGGTGGGGCATCCCTCCCTCTAACAGACCTTCCCCCCCACATTGCCACTAGCCCAGCTTCTGGTCCGAGTTGTCCTCTCTTCCCATTGGAAGAAAGCCCAGACTGGCTGTTCCCATCTCACTGATTTGGACCCAACAGGACTCAGAGCAGGGCAGAGTCTTCTTCCCTCAACCCCTGTAGCAACAATCATCATTTCTTTATTTATGATGCATTTGTTGAGCACCTACTATATGCCACTCCCATGCTTCCTCGAGTGTTGCTTGGACCAACTCTTTAAACTCTGCTTAAATGAACTCCTACCTTAGCAGCCTGAAAGTCCCTTCTTCCTTAGCATTGAGTCTCCTTCAAACTATGGCCCACCCCTTCTGCCACTCGGGGAACCAAACCATCAGGGAACAGTGCATCCACAGTGAGAGCATGCATCTCACCAGCCCACTGTGCAGGGGCTTCCCCGCACCACTCTCCCACTCCGAACCTCACAATTTGGGTTGCAGCCCATTGATAGTCAAGGAATTCTTACTCATTTCCAGCTGTCACCCGCTCTGCTTAAACTGAAACCGTGGTCCCTCATTCCGTTCCCTGTGGGGCGAGGAGAGTTCCTCAACCTTATAGGCCCAAGGGACCCAAGGTTGGTTCTTGAGCAAAGGAATAGCATGCCAAACGTATTGGGGCCTAGTGAGGAACCAGCACTGGACTTGAAACACTGGGAGACAGAGTACCTGAATTCTAGTCCTGGCCTGGCCGTTTATTGCCTCTCTGACCTAGGGAAAGCCGCTTCACCTCTCTGTACTGGTTTCCTCATCTGTAAAATAGGGACGATGGCATTGCCTGCTCTACCAACCTCACCGGGTTGATAATGAAGTTCAGATAAGAATGTACAGTTGTCCTTTGGTATACGTGGGGGATTGGTTCCAGGACTCCTGCAGAGACCAGAATCTGCACATACTCAAGTCCTGCAGTCTGGCCTGCGGAACCCTCGATAGATATGAAAATTGTTGGAATCCAACAAATACTGTATTGTCGATCTGTGTTTGGTTGAAAAAAATCGGTGTACAAGTGGACCCATGCGGTTCAAATCCATCAACTGCGTATGTAAAGGTGCTGCCCAGCGGCAGACGACAAGGTGCCCTTTCTCTTCTCCCAGGAGTCTGTCCTCCACACTTTCCCTTCCCCTCTGCCATCTGCAGTGTTCACCCCTCCATTGGCTCCTTCCCCTCGGCCCTCAAATGTGCTCAGAGCTTCCCTGTCCCTCCACTGACATTCCTTTTACACCTTACTTTCATCACCAAAATGCTGAGGCAAATGGTGTCTCTCAGACACCTTCACTGTCCCATCCTCCTCCTCCTGCTCTCCGGCTTTCACTCCTCCCGCTCCTCGCCCTTCATCCTCCTCCATGTCTCTGCAGGCAGGCATCGGGGCCCATTGATCCTGTCCCCTCCTCACTCCTTTGGTTTCTGTGGTCGGCAGCCTTTCCCATGAGCCCCAGAGAGCCCCTCACCCTGGGGTTCCCGCCCTTGTCTAATCCCCTCCCCTTGAGTGTGGGCTGGACCCAGTGACTCGCTTCTAACAGACAGAATATGACAAAGGCGATGGGCTGTCATTTCCGAGATTATACTGTGAGACCGTGACTCCTGTCTTGCTCTCACTCTCTCACCCTCTCACTTGCTTGCTCCGAGCAGCTGGCTGCCATGTTGTAAGCTGCCCTCTGGAGAGTTCCACGTGGCAAGGAAGTGAGGGTGGCCAGCAGCCAGCAAGAAACTGAGTCTCTCCGTGCAACAGCCAGTGAACACCTGAAGGCTCTGCCAACAGCCCTGTAAGTGAGCTTGGAAGCAGCTTCTCCCCCAGTTGAGCCTTGAAGTGACTGAACTCTGGCCAACACCTTGATAGCTGCTTGTGTGAGACACCAAAGCAGAAGGCCCAGCTAAGCCACACCCCGATTCCTGACTCACAGAAACTGTGAAATAAGGAATGTTGGTTGTTTTAAGCCATTAAGTTTTGGGGTAATTAGAAAAGTAAGAATCATTGCTGTTACTTTCCAGCACCTTGGGCAACAGGGCTAACCAAATGTCACCAGGAAGAAATCTAGCTGGGCCTGGCTTAGTGAATAAGGCACAGTGAAATCAACAGACACGGTGTGTGCCCTACTGCCTGAAAATGAATGATCCCAGGCACACAGATGGAGGAGAACAGAAATGCTGTCATTTATTAAATACTATCTGTGTGCCCGGCACCACAAAGCATTGCATCACATTCCGTGGAAGTAGAAAAAGCATCCAGGACTTCAAACGACCCCAATTCTCCTAATAGGACAATGAGTACATAAATTGGGGCATATTTATACAACGGAATACTATAGAGTTATGTTGAAAGAGCTAGATGTTTCAATATGATAAATCTCAAAAACCTAATATGAGCAAAGAAAGAAGTTCCAAAAAGATATGTACAGGATGTCATTGGTATTATAGAAAGTTCAAACACTCAAAAAGCAAGAGGCTCCACACCAGTCTCTGTGTTTCTACCCCTGTTCTCCTACAATCTATTCCCAACACAGCAGCTGGGCTAATCACTTACAATCGAAGTCACATCATGTCAGGCGCTGCTCGGAACCTTCTGGTAGCTCCCTCCTGTCTCCCTCATTACAATGGCAAATGAGGCCCTACGGGATCTGGTCTCCATTACTTTCTGGTCTGGAGCCCTCCACTCCAAACACACTGGCCTCCTTGTTATTCCTTGCTCACACCAGGCACATTCCTACCTCAGGACCTTTGCACTTGTTCCTCCCTTGGCCCAGAATGTTCTTCTCCTGGATATCAGCCTGGTCTACTCCCTCACGTCCTTCTGTACTTGCTTCAAACATCACCTTCTCAGTAAAACCTTCCCTACTTGCCATAGTTAAAATTGCAGACCCTCTCCTTACTATTCCTCTTTCTTCCTTTATTTCTTATCCATAGCACTTACTACCATGTGTCATGGTATACATTTTACTTGTCTATTTATGGGTCTCCTCTCCCCGTCCTAGAACAGAAACTCCAGGAAGTAGGGATGTTTATCTGTCGTGCTGGCCACTGTATTCCTGGTGCCTGTGAGTTAGACACATAGTAGGCAGGTCCTGGGGGCAGCTTCCACCCAGGAAGTTTTGTCTGTCAGTCGGGGGAGGCTTCCTGCAAGAATCTCAGTCTCGCACCCACAGCAAAAGTAGCTTCTGGTCCTGCCATACCCGACGGCTTCCCTGGATGGGTGGGTGGGTGGGAGTGTGACTACGAGAGCATGTACAGAACTGTGTGGCAATGGGGACGATTGGGAACAGAGTGGCGTGACTGTGGGTGTGTAACTGTGGTGGTAACTGTGTGCACGGGCGCAGGAGGGAGAGGAAAATGATGCCTGGCCGGGGCCTCTGTGGTGCGCCCAAGGCACGGAGGCCTAGTTAGCCCCTCAGATTCCTTCCCTGGCCTCAGGCAGGTGGCCTAGCCAGACCTTTCCAAGCAGTATCCCTTGAAGGACCAGGAGAGCTGGTGACTATTAGGCCAAGCATCTCCGAGCAGGTGGGGGCGAAGCTTCAGGCATTTCCCGTCATGAGCCAAAGGAATGCCGGAGAAGCCCCAAGAACAATGGGGAGTTGACAGCCCCTCAGAGGACCTGTGACGTGGGCCCCGAGGTGGGGCGCACAGCTGCCTGCCAGAACCTGGGGCAAGGGAGAGGTTGGCGAGGATACAGAGGAGCCTGTGGAATCCTTGAAGGAGGAAGCCGGAAGCAGCTGGGGAGGACACTGATAGGCATTTCCCGCCTCAGGATGCCCTCCCGCTTTCTTCACTGCCGCTGCAGCTGCAAAAGCAAAGGCTGCAGCTTCCCCCTGGCCTCGAATGTCCGTCCCAGAGGTTGGGAGCTGTAGGGCCCCACGCAGCCCCCACTCTCAGCCTCTTCCCTGTCCCTGACGACGGGAGGCAGCTCCCTCCGCCCACAGCAGGGTGCCCTTTCGGCCTGAAGGAAGGCAGGGGCCAGTGAGGCCGTGGTCTGCAGCTCTTTCCCTGCCTGACCCCAGGCTTGTGCTTTCTTTGCCCAAAGAGGGGCTGGTCCTGAGGGCATTTGGGCCTGGCTCTTGCCCTTTCCCTGGGGCCCACAGCAGGGCAGGCTCAGGGGCACTGCTCAGCCTCCAAGTCTTCTACAGGCGTGTCAGTGAACAGCCGGGGCCCCAGGTAAGAGGAGGCCTCTCATCCTGGAGAGCCTGTCTCGCCTCGGTACCCTGTTCAAGACTCCTCCATCTTTTCTTGCACTGCAGCATGCTCTAAGCATGCTCCCACCGACGTACTCAGGTTGTGGTGACCCCCCCACCCCGATTTGTAATCATCACGGCCACCCCCCTTCGTGATCCTCAATGGTTGCTCAAGGTTCCAGCATAGGGAAGACAGGCTAAGGTCATGTGTGAGTCCCAGCACAGAAGCTACAGCGTCCTCCCCTCCCTTTTTCTCCCATTTAGGAAGGCCCGCTGGAGGGACAGTGACCTTATTCTACGAGTAACTCCAACTCCGCCCTTATTTATAATAAGGATAATCCTGAATCCAACCTCATTCATAGTACGAAGTCTCTTATTTGCAAACTTTGGTACTTTATTATTAGTAACACACCTTACAACGGAGCTGCCTTAACTCGGCTGTTGACAGAGATGGCTCCACCCAGCACCTGCTCTGAAATTCGATTGGATAAGAGGGGTTCCTCTGCCTCAGTGCAGGCAGGGTGGTGGGGACTACGGGTCTAGGTGGCAGGCTGCGCCAGAGGCCAGCACTCGGGCTGTGCACACGGTGGCAACAGCAGCAGTAACAACTGTGCTTGGTTCAAGCCGCCTTGAACACTGGGAGGCAGCCTGCTCACTGCCCACTGGGTACACACCAGAAAGCTGGCGCCGGATCAGAGAGGACTAGCTAAAGTGATCCAGGGACAGAAGGGCGGTAGTGCCTGAAGACCAAAGATGAGGATATGCTTCGGGAGATACAGACGCGTGGAGCCCTTCAATGTGAGAGGGAAAGGGGCCTAGAAATCGTGTCGACCTCGCTGTCCAGAACCGTCACTACCCGCCACGTGTGGCTGTGGAGCACTTGCAATGTGGCTAGCACAAGACAAGATGTTCTCTAAGGGTAAAATACACCCTGGAATTTGGAGAATGTAAAATATCTCATTAATACTTTTTATATTGATTACATGTTAAAATGATAATATTTTGGATATATTGAGTTAAATTAAAAATGTACTATTAAATATATATAATTGCAAAAGGGCATAAGGAATCTTTTGGGGGTGATGAATATGTTCACTCAATTGTGATGATGGTTTCACAGGTGCCTACATAGGTCAAAATGTATCAAACTTTACACTTTAGATATGTGCACTTTATTATATGCCAAATATATCTCAATAACACTGTTTAAAAAAATTCCTCTGCGAGGCTGAGATGGAAGAATCACTTGAGGTCAGGAGTTCGAGACCCGCCTGAGCAAGAACGAGACCTCGTCTCTACTAAAACTAGAAAAATTAGCAGGGCATGGTGGCACACGACTGTAGTCTCAGCTACTCAGGAGGCTGAGGCAGGAGGATCGCTTGAGCCCAGGAGTTTGAGGTTGCTGTGAGCTACGATGATGCCACGGTACTCTAGTCTGGGCAACAGAGCAAGACTCTGTCTCAAAAAGAAAAAAAAAGTCCTCAGTGGCTTCCTCATTGCTACCATAAAGGACAAAAAAGAACTGATTTCATTTTTTTCCCCAATGTGGCTACTCAAAAATTTAAAATTACACATGCGGCTTGCACTATGTTTCTATTGGACAGGGCTGATCTTGTGACTCCAGTCCATTTTACACATCATGAAACTGAGGCCCAGAGAGGGGAAGGGGCTTGCTCACGTAATGAGGTGGAGAGCATAGTTTCACTTAATGGCTGGCATTGTAATGCACAGGGCAAGAACTACCTTTGTTGGTAAAATTAACTAGGTAAGTTCTTGAGGGTAGAAAGTGATTCCTCTTCCCAAACTTCACACACTTACTAGGTACCCAGGCTTCAGGGGTGGGAGAAGCATTTGGAGCAAGCTCAGAAACCCTGGAGGCAAAAGGGCGAGGAGCAGAGAGGAAGGGGGACAGAGGAGCCAGCGGGATGGAGGAAGTCTGTTGGCTGTGTAATGTGACCCCCCCCCGCCAGGATTCCATCTCACCAAAGATCTTCAGTAAATTTCACTGCTCACATTTTCTTGGTGGGTCTAGGCATGAAGAAGGGTCTAGGTTTCATGCATTAGGCAATGTGGCAAAAGCAGAGACCATGCCCACAGCTGCAGGAACTTGGCTGGCACAGAAGGCCATGAGAATACGAATCTTGCCTATTCCTCTACCCTGAAAAATTCGCAAATATCTTGGGCAGGGATCTTGACATGCACTGGTCATGGCACGGGGTGGGGGTGGGGCTCACAGCATTGTCATTTAGATCTCAAGGGGCATGGAGGACCCTGGTAACTCAGGGATCCACTTCTAAAGAATTGTAAAAGCTAAGAAAAATATGATCAGAGTGACTGCAGCTTTATTTCCTACCTCCCACTCATTGATTCAGCAAATGAACGAAAAAGTATTAAGGAAGCTTCTACCGTAGGCAAGGCTAACACCCACCCTCCCCATGATAGATGCTGTGAAGTATACAAAAAGCCATGGTCACTTGAAGCCCACAGAGAAGTCATTTCAGCAAGAGGTGGCACAGGCAAAGAACAGAGATTGGATGGCAGATTGGTTAAAGATGTGTGGGAATGCTTGGGACCACTAAGAAAATAGTCCAGCACCCTGGTAGAGCCCGAGTTCAGGCCTCCATGGACAATGGGTCTGACTCAGGGAAGTGCTGGATGTGTCTAGCATCCTTGGCCAAGAGGGAAAGATAGGAAAGCAAGTGGGCAGCATCTGGAGGCCCAAGTTCAGCAGGAACTGGGTAAGTCATATGAGAAGGGGATCAGTGGGTTGCATTTTGTGGGAAGGAAATGTGTGGGGGTTGGCTCTGAGTTCAGGATTGATCTGGCTCTCCTGGGAGCCAGAATCCTGGGACTAGAGTGGGCATAAAGCAGCCCAGATCTGGTCCAGGGGGCCTCATGGCTACCATCGGGGGACAACATGGCGGAGGCCGTTGGCCCATCCCTTCACTCTGTTCCCTGTTGACTTTGCCCCAGCCTTGCTGGTGCTCACAGGGAAGGCCCGATAAGGGAGGAGTGATGTGTCCATGTGAGCCAGCACCAACTGTGACACACATAACTCACTGGTGATGGGTCCTATCCCTCACCTTCCCGTGGGTCCTATTATTACCCCCTCAACTCCATGCAATCCTTCACCAAGGATCTCTTGAGGTCCTCCTGGGTGTAAGGCTCCATAGAAGGTCCCAGCCCTGAGCTAGCAGATACGCGTGCATACACTGTTATGATACCAGGTAGTTAGTTCGCTGGAGAGATACAGCTAAAAGGGTACGGGAAGTTCAAGGAGGGAGAGAACATTCCCACTGGGGTAGGCCAGGAAGGCTTCATGGAGGAGGTGGCATTTGAGCTGAACCTTGAAAGAGGGTAGGATTTGGATATTAATTCCTAACACTTGGTATAGTGCTTACTATGTACCAGATACTCTTCTAAGTGCATTTGCAAATAGTAACTCATTTAGGGCTTACCACGGTCCTACGAAGTAAGTGTCATTGTCGCCCCCATTGAACAAGTATGGAAATGGAGGCACAGAGATTTTAAATGATTTGCCCACAGCCACACAGATGGTAATCAATGGAGCTCAGAATCAAACCTAGACAGATTTCATGTTCATAACCACTATGCTATACTGCCTCTGGGATGGGCAGAAACGGTGGGGGCAGGGTGGTCCGAGCAATAGGAATAGAATCAGGGATGCAGGAAAACGGCCCGTCTTGGAAAGCAGGGATGCACGCGGTATGCCAGGAGTGTCCGGTGCATGAAGGGAGTGGTCCAGGATGGGGTAGAAAGGGAAGGTGGCTTCATGCTAAGTCTTCAGGCATCTGAGGGCGATGGGTCTTGTGGCGCTTTGAGGGGTACGGTAGCAACACTCACACCAGGCAGCCTGACTCCAGAAAGGAGTCATTGCCCTCGGACCAGGCCCAGCCGAGGCAATTCTGCCCATTTCCCAGAGGAACTTGCTGAGCCCCGTGGGCCAGCCACTAAGCTCTAAAGCAAGTGTTCATTCAAGGACAAGAATGGAAAATTCATCATGCTCAAGGCAGGAAATTCCACAGTGAAGGCCTCTTGAGCTGCATCATTGCAGCAAGAGCCATCCCCTGTGCAAGACAGGTCCCATTCCTGTTTTGTTTGTTTGGTGACTGAATGTTGTTATTCCCTGCTCTGCCTGTGTTTATGTCGGGAAACATTTGCCATCAGAAAACAAAGTCCAGCCAGGGGCCCCGCCAATGCAGCCGACCACGGAGCCCTTCACTCCAGCATTTCCGGGCTTGCTCCCACCTGATGGGTTTCTCAAATGAATGACAGCAAAGATCTTCTCTTCTAGCTAACCTCTCATCTTAAGGGACTGTGGAAGCCATTTGATGCTGGAAGCAAAGCAACTTCTGGACTTGGTCTTCTCACCCATCTCCAGCCTGGGTGAGAAGTCAAACAGGCCAGTTCCACAAGCCCCAGCAAGCAGGAGCAGGGAACCTAAGGCCTGGACCCTCGGGCCTCTCTGCAGGTGACACGGCTCTGCAGGAGCCGGCAGGGCCCGGGCTTGGGAGAGCAGCACTAAGGCAGCAGTTCGTGCTGAATCAGGTCTCAGAACTGGAATGGAAAAGGAGAGGCAACACCACTGGCTTCCAGTATGAGCACCCTCATCTTGTGGATGAAATAACTGAAACTCAGGAAAAAGGGAGGAGGATGACAAAGAGACCCAAAGAAAGGAAAGAGTAGGGGAGTGGTGCCGAAAATAAAGGGTAAAAAGGGAACAGAATGAGAGTCGGCTCCGCAACCATCCGGCCAGCGAGCCCTCTGTGCCTTTCTTGTGCCCCCCTAACCCCCACCTTGAGTGTCTTGCCTGGGCCTGACTGACATCTCTGTCACCACTCACAGCCCTCGGATCCCTGCTACCAGCCACCGGACAGTTGAGCACATCCCAGCGGGTCCCGAGTGGAGTTTGGCCACCCCATCCCAATCCTTCCTCTCCTTTGAGGTCCAGCCTGAGCCCCCCGTCCTCTGCTGTGGCCTTCGCTGCCCTTACCCTCTCCTTAGACAATGTAAATCTGGGCTGCATAGTTTAGCACTGGGCCACGTACCCAGTGCCCTATGGGGTTCTCCACTCCTTCCTGTATGAGCTAACACCATCCATCAGTCAGGGCAGGGGCCAAGTCCTGTCCTGTCCCGTCCTGTCCTCTCCTTCCAATGGGCTATGCCCTGTGGGTCAGTGAGATGTATTAGTGACCCAGTGAACCCCTCTCAACATGGGGATCAACTGACCACTGAGGCTAGTAGTGCCTGAGGACATGGATGGGGACTGGGTGGGTGGCACGAAGAATGGGCACAAAAGATAATAGGAAGAGTCTCTGACAGGGATGAGAAGCCACTTCTCAAGAAAAAGGACAGAGTGACGATGCATTGCCAATGGTTGAGATGCTGAAGAGAGTAAATATTAACAGATGAACGCTGACCCAGTTTGGACCCCTACTGGGTCCCAAACAGCTCCTTGCATTGGCACCGGGCCCTCTGTCTGATGCTTTGTGGGGTGGGCCTGGCACTTAGCACTCAGGTGGGACTCCGGCAGCGTCGGGGCTGAGGGGCTGTGGGGGTGGGGGCGTGGGTGCTGCACCAAGCCAGCGACACTCCCTGGCCCGGACCCTGTGGGCCCCACACTAGGCACCAGGTGCTTGCACACTCAGCGGCAAGTTCCCTGGATGAGGCGGCTGGATTGGGGCAGCATCTGGGTGAGGAACGGAGCTGAGCGGGGCCTTGTCTGACTCATCTCTGAATTCCTTCCCCTGACTCTCTTAGAACCTAGCACTGTGTCTGGCACACAGTGGTTGCTTGGCAACAGCTGTCATTTATGGGACACCTACTATGTGTCAGGCATGGTACTTGGTGCCTTACAAAGATTATCTCATTTAATCTTGACAACCCTATGAGGAAGGTATTGCATTTTAGCCCCATTTTACAGATGAGAAAATGATGCTCAGATAGGTTAACGGTGACTTGTCTAAGGTCATACAGCAAATACACGGTTGGGCTAATACTCAAGTTCAAGTCTATCTGATGCTAGAGTCAGGCTCATAACCCCAGGCTATACTGTTGAATGAATGGAAGAACTGGAATCCACGACTATGACTCCATTAGCTCTATGCTTGAAGCAAAAGACGTATGAATTGATCAAATGCGAGGGTCTGAGGTCCACTCCCCTTGCAATGCGTGCATGCATGTGCACACACACCCACACACGCCCTGGGCTTTGAAAACATCTCTTTGGTGCAAATGTTGCAACCCCTAGCAAGGAAGTGACTATGCAGAGCACTGGCTGTTGGAGGTTGGAGGGGGAGGGAAGGCCTGTACCAGGGCCGCCTTCACACGAAAGATACAAATGCAGAAGGACAAACAACAGCTGAGGTCCCCAGCAGTGCCTGCACCTGGAAACAGATATGGCGCTGGGGAGGGGGTTTACCGCTTTGAAATTTTTGGGAGCCTCTCGTGGTTCTTTATCTGTCCCCTTGAGTCACAGGAGGGGCATGGGGATGGGGTCATTTCGGCACAGCTGCTTTCCAAGCCCAGGCGGGGTGGGTGGGGGCCACTGGACCCAACTGCTTGTGCCAAGCCCCACCCAATAGCTGACAAACATGAACAGACTCAGAAGGGACCCACCTAGGGCAAGCCAGGCCAATGCCCCGGTCCTGCAATATGCAAGGGCCTCAAGCTAGGCTGCTGGAACTGTGCTTTCCCCTGACTTCATTTTCTCAGTGGGGCCCACCCTGCCCCCCCTATTTAAAATTGCACCCAACCCCCACTTTCCCTATTCTCCTTTTATGCTATGTTTGTCTCTAATAGCATTTAAGATCAAATGACACTGTTTTACTTGTTTGTTTTCTTTATTTTCTTTCTCTAGTACATCGGATGTACCATGAAAGAATGGGGTTTTAGGCTGTTTTGTTCACTGCTGTAGTCCCAGTAGCAAGAATAGTACCTTGCACATAGTTGGAGCTCAAGAAGAATTTGCCGGATGAATGAATTCACGAACTCCAATTACTTGCAAGCAGTATACAAAATATGAGGATATTTACATTGTAATGCATGTTCAGCTGTGCCTTGGGGGAGGCATGGTGTTTGGGAACACAGCCTATACAGAATCCATTAAACTGGCTAGTGTGAGATCTTAACTTAGAACAAAGAAACATTCTTGTAAACATGACTTCCCTGCCAAGATGACTTACTGCAATCTTTACTCTTGAAGAAGGGCCTTACTAACTGAGGTTCAAAATTATTCAG
Organism: Indri indri; assembly: GCA_004363605.1. Classification (NCBI taxonomy): domain Eukaryota; kingdom Metazoa; phylum Chordata; class Mammalia; order Primates; family Indriidae; genus Indri; species Indri indri. Next base: position 95,509 of record RJWJ010001817.1, read on the forward strand.
TCACATACGAAATCAATGGGAAAACTGCGCGGTGTCTAGGGCATTGTTTGTTTATCATGACTATCAGCAGACAGGATCTAAACTGTGGGAGGATTTGATGTAGCACTTCCTAAGCAACCTGGGTCAACAACAACCACAACAAAAGCGGGAATTCCCCGTTAATGACCAATAATAGCTCACTTTACACTCACTGGCTGTGTGACCTCGAGCAACTTACTTGACCTCTCTGGGCCTCAGTGTCCTCATCCGTAAAAATGGGGATAATAATGGTGCTTACCTCATAGGGTCACTGTGAGACTTAAATGAGTTAATAGATGCAAGGTGTTGGGAGCAATGCATGATACATAATAAATGCTACCTAAGTGTCATTTATTATTTGTATTATTTCTAGACAGTGAGGGTCTCTAGAGAGGATCTGTAACCTCCTTCCCTGTGCCCAGCAGAAAATATGTAAGCACGATGTACGTATTAGCCATTATGACTACTATCAGTATAATGATGATGACAATGATAATTAAAAGTAGTATTGTAATTAGTTGACTTATGCTTCTTCCGTAGGAACTGCAAGCTCCATGAAGGCTGGCAGGAGCTCCATGACAGCCTAGAGCTGTAGATCATAGTGAATGCTAAACTTATACACAGGAGGCACTCGACTGAACCTCGTGAGTGACTTTTACCCAGGGCTTTGATAATTCTACTGCTACCTTAGGACTCGGGTATCTGTAAACGTGAGTCAGCACTGGCTCTCCCTACTGTGGGGGAAACAAAGGCTATAGAGACCTGAGTGCCTATTTTCCCTTGGGAAACTCATAGTCTCAGGTGTGGCCCTGAGAAATCACTTCTAAGGCACTCATAAGTGAGTAATTGAACGAGGTAGGGGCAGATTGTGATCATTGTTAACAAAGAAATAAATTGGGTGATCATAAAGGGTATATGTGTATGGGGGGGGCCAGGGGAGAGGTGGGGAGACTTTGACTTTTTATGGGTCATCAGACCTCTATGAGCTGGTGGCATTTGAGCTGAGGCCTGAGAGATGAAAAGGAAGCAGCCTGCAAAGATCTGTGGGAAGAACATTCCAGGCAGAGGGAACAGCAAGTGCAAAATTCCCAGCAGGATCAGCCTGGGAGGTTAGACAGAGAGATGAGTTTGGAGAGGCAGGTGCGGGCTGATCCTGCTGGGCCCTGTCAGCCATGGTAAGGGAGGGTCGTGAGCATAAGACCAATTCACACCACTGGGACCCTTCCCTAAAACACCCTGTCACCACGCATTGCTCAATTAATCTACATTCTGTCAGAACAGAGGAAAGATGTGGCACCTGGTCACCCATTTTCCCATCATAGTCGCGGACATGTTGGAAGAGCAAAGCTTCTCTATTTTGGACTTCAGCAATGTAAACTTTGAACCAGTTCATACAGAGGCTGGACTGTGAGACAGTGCGTTTGGTATACTGCCTCCCATTCATCTGTTTAAAAGAACAGGCTCTCCAGCAAGTTGGAAATCAGCCATGGCTGTGCAGCTTACACATCAGGCTTAGCTATTCATTAAAGCCGGTTCCTGAAAACTCCTACCTGGCATCCTTTTGTTAACTCTCTTCCTATTGATATGTATTGGAAAATGATTGTTAAAAAATAAGATACACAGTTTTGGGGGGAAACATTCCATCTATCAAATTTTAAAAATAGAATCAAAAGCCTGGTCTCTGCCCAATTCATCTGAATTTCCTGAGCGTCTACCTGTAATGAAACATTTGTGTTCACATCCTGGGCAGGAGACATAGTAAACCTTGAAATACACCAAACACGGGACAAGTTCCTTAGTCCCCCACTCCTCCCAAGAATTCTATTCAGAATCAGGTTCCAGGCCTTTGCTCCTTGAACCTGCCTGGCAGACAGTCCCAGGTGTGTGTGTTTCCTACGTTACATCTCAGAGCCGTCATTCTGACCCTCGAGACCTTCCTTCTTCAGCAAGGCTCAGCCCAGAAGACAGTGTGTGGCACAGGTTGTACTCAACAAATATTCATTTGCTCCACTACATTTCCCAGCTTTTTTTCCAATTAAGTTTGGGCCACGTGACTAATTCTGACCAAGAGAGAGTCAATGGTCACAATGTGTACCATTTCTGAGCTGAGGTAGTTAGCAGTTCATGTGCTGTTATGGACTGAATTGTGTCTGCCCAGATTCGTATGTTGAAGCCCTACCTCCCCAGTGTGGATGTATTTGGAATAAGAATGTAATTAAGGTTAAACGAGGTCATAAGAGTGGGGCCCTGATCCGATAGGATTAGTGCCCTTATAAGAGGAGATACCAGAGAGCTTGCTAGCACTCTCTCTCTCTCTGCCATGTGAGGACACAGTGAGAAGTCAGCCATCTGCAAGCCAGAAAGCGGGACCTTACCAGTCACTGAATCTGCCACTGCCTTGATCATGGACTTCTCAACTCCAGAACTATGAGAAATGAATTCCTATTGTTTAAGCTACCCAGCCTATGATAGTTTGTAATGGCAGCCTGAGCCAGCTAAGACCATGTGCTTCTCCATCTCTCTCTTCCCCCTGCTGTGGAGCTCTTGGAGGCCGCATATTTCAGATGTTTTTGCTATCTGTCATCCAACCTGCACTAGACTTTGTGTGAACAAGCCTTTCCTGTGTTAAACCACTGAGATTTCAGGGTTTCTATGTTATTTCAGCATAACGCAGTCTATCCTGACCAATGCATAGTGGCAGAGAAAAGGCATGGTATACCATTCTTGTACAAACAAGAGCAAAAGCTGATAAGTGTCACCAGCTGTTCTCCCCCTGGCCCAGCTTGCTCCTAACATTGAGTGTGGCCCTAGGGAGCCCTGGGTATTAAGACAGATGCAAACTGTGGTTCCTAGGTCCTAGATTCAGCAAACAATGAAGATTTAAACTGCTCAAGGAATCCATTGAGGTTTCAAGTAAGAAAACAAGAGCTCCATCTGCTAAAATGTTAGGAAATCCTGGGAGGTAAGGCATTGTCTCTAGAAAGCCCCCATTGAAATGCATACCAACTCCCTGGAAGGGGTCCTGCATTTACCCACTGACAACCAAGAGGCGCATTCTTACAGGTTGATTTCCCAGGGGAGGGAGGAATGGAGCGACAGGCCCAGGGCCTCAGGGCCACCCTGAGTCACAGAGTAGGAGGCAGACCGTCCAGCTTGGCCCAGAGATATCCCTCCACTGCCCCATGAGGAGGTTTGAATTTCATCAGGAGTAAGAAGGCCATGTCACTACTTCACTGTCCCTGTGACTTTTCACTGGTCTGCCCCTCTTGGGCCAGGCCACCTGAATGACCATCTCTCTAACCATCCATGAGAGAGGGTGGAAGTGAACTTGGAGGCCTTGCTATTTTTTTCAATGCTTGGCAAGACTTACCCTCAAGCATCTTCTTCCATCTTCCATTTCAAATTTGTGTCCTCTTCCAAGGCCAAGCTCAAGCCCAGTCTCCCCCAGGAAACCTTCCCTGACTCCTTCTTCCCTTTGGAACACCTGCTGATCTCCTAATAACACTAGCTACAACCAATATTTATCGTGTACCATTATGTACAAGCCCTGGGCTAGCCTTCTTGTATGCTATCTCATCGGTCCCGCCCAGATCCCGAGGCGGGTGTCGTTGTCATTCCTCTATTACATCTGAGAAACTGAGGTTCAGAGAGGGAAAGTGACCTATCCAAAGTCACACAGCTAGTATGTGGCAGACCTGAAAGCAAGCGTCTGTTTCCAAGGCCCCTGCTCCTAACCACTGCTCTCTACTGCCTCCCACAGCCCAGCCCTCTGTTACAATATGTTTTGAACTGCTCCCCAATCCCTGCAAGCTCTTTCAGGGTAGGGACAGCTTCTCCTAACCAATTAATAATTCGTTTCTCTCCTTTGAATGGTGCTTTACAGTTAATATAGGGCTTCTACATACACAATCTCATTTAATCTTTACTACATTCCTGAGACATTTGTGCTAGCCCCAGTTTACAGATGAAGAAATTGAGGCTCAGAGCGTTCCATGACTTGCATAAGGCGTGCATCCAATCATTAACAACGAGTTGCTGTTTCTGCTATCCCAAGGTCCCTCTTACTTGGGAATGAGTCCCAGCTAATCCCTTCCTCCTCCCCTGGCACCTTGGTGTTCTAAGCCTCATTTCCGCCCAGTTTAAAATAGCTGAGATCAGTAAGTGGCACTCATTTTGCCTCCAATCCCCGGGAGCTGGAGCAGCGGCAGACAAAGTCATGCAACTGACGTTCCACAGGATGTGAGTGGGACTCTGTAGACCCTAAAACCGGCAAGCAGGGCCCAACGCTGAGGACAGATCTCAAGACATAAGTGCCAAGGAACTTTACGCAATAGGGGGCCCGCGCTTCCTTAGGGCTCTACTGCGCCCACCGTCTCTGAGAGCAGAAGGTGCAGGGGCATCACTGAGATCAGGAGGCTTTGGCCAAGTGTTGTGGCCAGGTGAGGGGTTTCAAGAGAATGCTATCAAGATTGGGGGGGTCGGGCTGAGAAGGGGGAAGAACGTCATTACATTCCTGGCTGGACGTCTGCTTGGTGGCTGACTCGTGGCTCTGCCCTGAGCCTCCAAGAGCAAACTAAAGGGGAGTAGAGAGAGGGCGGGGCAGAGAGCGGGGGCAGCGGTGGTGTGGCCGGCGGTGCCAGTCTTCCTCGGGTCAGGTGGATGCCTCAGAAAGTCACGTGTTTGAGTTGTCTTACCTTGTCCCATCCAAGAGGACTGGCTGTGGGGTGAGGGGTCCCCGGGAGCAAAAGCCTCTGGGGACACTGCTGGGGGCAGGTGTGTGTAAGCGCGGGTGGGGGCGGTGGTGGTTGGAAGAAGCAGTAGCCGAATAGCTTCTCCATCAGGGAACTCTCAAGCGCAGAGGCCTCCAGAACCCTTCCCAGATGGTCAGTGACCGCAGAAAAAGAAAATCATTGCATGTTTGCACCCCATCGAGTTGAGACTGTTGAAGAAGTTACACAGGGTTAAACACAGTCCCTGATTGCCTGTGACCCATCTCACCTTCCTTCAAAGAGCTCCAGTGGCCCCTGCCTCCTTGTGGCCTCTCCGTGGTGAAGCTGGCCTAGCACTTGGAGGAGGGGAGAACTGGGTTTCAGTTTGAAATGTACCCAGGGCTGAGACAAGAGTGAGGCAAGTGAGTCCCCCAGGGCGCAAGGTGTCAGGAGGTGCCCACTCTCAGGGGCCGACCCTGCCCTTGTGTGGTCCTGCGAGGCAGCAAGCACCTCCCTAAATTTTGCACCCCAGACACCTCACTTGCCTCACCATTGTCCTGGCCCTATTTGTAGCTGCCACAAGGCTATTTGTGGCTGGCCAGGGCCCAGTGGTTCCCCCTGGGATTCACTGAACATTTCAGGCCCACAAGGATATTGTGGGCTTGGGTGCTAAGGATCTAGCACAACAGCCAATGTTGAATCCAGAACAGACAGGCTTTTCCACAGGGGGACCCGAGATGATGCCTGCAGCAAAGCTCTCCTGGAAATAGCGACCCCACGACCCCCATTCCCCCAAAAGGCCAAACAAATTTCATGAGTGTGAGGGAAGGAAGGAAGGACACTAGAAAGGAAGGCTGGAGACATGCATCCATCCAAGTCCCAGCTCTACCATTGTGTCATCCAGCCAGGTGACAACATTGCCACACCTGTTTCCCACCTGTAAGATGATAGTGCCTCCCTCGTGGGGCTGCAGTGAGGACGAAACGGGATCCTGTCTGCCAAGCACTGGGCCCTGGGCCTCCTTGTACCACTCCCTTGCAACGTAACTTGGAGCAAGTCCCCTAAGCTCTCTGTCATTTGTCTGCAACAAACCAAAGGATGTTTTCCACAACATGAAAGCAGGTAGTTAAATGGAAATGGAAATGGAAAGAAGTTTTTAACTATCATATATGAAAGCAGAGGACTCGTCCAAATGATTTCTTAAGGTCCCTTCCTGTTTTGTGTTTCTGTGATTCAAAAACAAAACAAAACAATAAAAATGCCTCTCCTTGGAACCGGAGAAAGGAGCCAAGAGCCAGGGAGTCAGCTTTCTGTACTACTCCCCCTCCCACCAAAGAAAGCTGAGGTTCTTTTGCCCCCTGGTGTTCCCTATTGTCACTGCAGTCACTTCCAGTGGTCCATGTAGGTTTCTGGAGATGTGGAGTCACTAATTTTCATTCATTCACTCACCTAGTCAATCATGCCTCACAAATTTACGGAGTGCCCCACGCTGGGCCAGGCGCTATGCTGCACACCTGCTTACAAAGATGAATGACCCTGGCATCCTTCGCTGAAGGAGGCCACAGTCCAGTGGGAGAAGACAGGCACATTAGCAGATCATTTGGATACAGTTAAGTAAGTGCTCTGTAAAAGGCCGTTATACAGTGCAAAAAGGGTGGGCTTGGCTTGGGGGAGGCGGGAACATGTCGGGAAGAGCTCGGCAAAAACTGGTGGTGGTCGAGTTTGATGACCGAGCTTGAGTTCTTTAGGTGGCTGGACAGAGATGGGTGTGTGGAGGCGTGGAGGCTTGCTTGAGGGGCTGTATAGTGTTTGGCATACTGGGGGCATGGTGTGGGTTTGGGGGAAACAGTGGGAGATGGAGTTGCGAGCTGGCAGGTGGCCAGGGTGGGGAGGGCCTTGGACTTGATCCCTCGGTGATCGGGAATCAGGAAATCATCGAGGGGCTTTAAGCAAGGCAGTGACCTGGGTAGATCTGAATTCCTGTAAGTTCATTCTGGCTGCTCTGTAGAGAATGGATTGTAGAGGTGCCGGGCTGCGGAGGCTCTCGATCAGGTAGCCAGGTTTAGAAACAAAACCCAGGATGCCCAGTTAAATTTGAGTTTCAGATGAATAGAGAAATTGTGCTGTGACCCTCCCCCGCTTTGGTCCAGGTAATCTGCCAGGGGCTGGCGCCTGGGACGAAGCTAGGGCCCCTTACATCTCTGTTCCTTGCGTCTCTGCACCACCCTTTGCAACAGCTAGTATGAGATGCCAAGCCCAGACCCCCACTGCTGACTAGGACAGATTCTTCCTGCCAGGGAGGGAAACCCCAGAGTCCCAGAACCCTGCAAGTTTCCCCAGGGGCTTTCTCAGCTCTCGAAGGCTGGGGACTGAAATGGTGGCCCGGCTTCTCCAAGCTTCTTGTGACCCCACAGTGCTTCCCAGTGGCCACACAGAATACTGCAGGTCGAGGTGAGATGGGAGGCGGATCTGCAACCACTGGGAAAGCTTTACATTCCTGATTCTCCCCTGGCAGGACACAGGCGTCCTATCTCTGCTCTGCCACTGGCCATCCATCAGGAGTGCTGTTGGCGCTCCTCAGCTCTAAGGATCTGAGCACCACGTTTGTTCAGTGGACCTGCTGGTAAAGAGGTAGCCTAAGATGACATCCAAAGAATCAAACAGCTAGGCCCTGAGGTCGCTGTTCTTGGCAGAACTCAGGAAGATGCTTCAGGTTGAACTGTTCAGAGTCTCCGAAATCCCCAGCCTTCCGTATTTCACAGATAGAAGCCTGAAAATACAGCTGGATGTGTTTCAGAACCCACCCACACCTACTGGTGGACACTTCCACCCAGAAAACTAGGGTAGGGGAGGGGGGCAGAATTATACAATTGGGCTCCCCACAGTGGGCCTGTTGCCAGGCCAGACGACAGGGTTGGCCACCATGAAGGGTGGTTGCCCAATTCTCTAGCATGCCACCTCCCTCTCTGGGGTCACAGCCAGTCGGAAAGAACTTCCAAACGTCCCATCCATATCCCTTCCACACCAGAGCCTGTGTGTGGCGACAGTCGAGGTTCTATGCCCCAGTGAGAACTGAGAGACGATCAGGATTCAGATGACTTTGTGGGCTGGAACTCAAGGCTGGTCTGGAGTGACTGAACAAGACTTCTAAAGGAGCCCGGCTCAGGAAACTCAGCTCTCCCCTTGATCTCAGACTCCATGCACTTGCCACGGGGGCTGGGGCCACCTCGGGCTGTGGTGCAGAGGCCGAGGCTATCACTGAGCCACTGCTGGCATCTTCCTTTGGTTCCTAGGGATGGCATGCCCTCTGCCCTCAGCTTTCTCTCAGGTTTTGCCCATTAGTGTTTGCCATATCCCCTGTCCCCCTTTTTTTCCTGGGCCCAGGACTTTGGAGAAATATACAACTTATCATGTGTCTTATCTATAAAATGGGAATAATAAAAATATTCACCTCATAAGGTGGTCATCTAGGCTAAATCAGTTAATGCAAGTAAAGTGCTTTGTTTTTGTTGTTATTTTTATTATTACTAATACTTCTCAGAGTCTGAGATTGAATCTCTACAGGGATCTAGACAATAACTTGGGTTTGAAGTTCCTCCAACTCTCTTCCTTCCCCCTTCCCCTCAGGGTCTCCTGTTGTCTACTCAAAAAATGAAATAAGAATTGCCCCATCTTTTCCAGGACTGTCTCACCTCCTGGACCAGCTCCATGGGCTGTGAGTTGTCTAGAAGCAGACCTCTGGGGGATCCGAAGGGAGGCACCATGGTCACAGTCACTGGGTTGCACAACACCCCAGCTATCTTCCAGTAACTGACGAACAGTGCTTTGCCTGAGCTCCTGTGCTGGGGGCTGCGGCCTGCCTCTGCTATCAAGATGTACTCCTTATGTGAGCCACTGGCCTGCTCCCCGGCCACCGGACTGTCTGCTTTAGCCCCACTTCCTGGCCAGCTCAGAGAGATACACATTTGGGAGTTTCTGGGCCACCTTCTGTCCAGCCAAGGGGTCTGCCTGCTGCAGACCAGCTCCATCAGACCCAAATCCCCTGCAGTCACTGAGTCCCACAAGGCATCAGGCATCTTTCATGTGTCTCCGACCTGGCCATCTTTCCAATGACCTCCTCAGGCAGGGGGAGTTCCTTTGTCCCCGATGATGGGAATTTTATCTTGATTTAGGTGTGAAGTATGGGTCCAACTTGATTTTCTTCCAGATGGCTCCCCAGTTGTCCCAGCAGTACTTATTGAATAGTAAACACCAGAATCGAATCAGCATGCACAGCGAGAAGCGGGAACTGAGACAGATGAACGGAGGGGGAGATTCACAATTCCCATTTATCTCATGCGCTCATTGAGTGGTAGGGGGTGAAATTGCTGCACTAAATCATTATTTTGATCTCTTTTGTTGCTGTTGTTGTTCTGAGCAGTTGTATGTGAATTCCTGTGAGTTAAGTGCTATATAATATGTACTTACTACCAAGGCCAACTTCCAGGCTTGTAGGTGCTGTGTTCAGGGGCCTCAGCCTTCAGTGCTATGAGCTCAGACCACCGTCTAGATGGGGGATTGGCAAACTTTCTGGAAAGAGCTGGATAGCAAGTATTTTAGACTTTGCAGGCCCTACAGTCTCTGTAGCAACCACACAACTCTGCTGTTGTAGCACAAAAGCCACCACAGACAACATGTAAAGAAATGAGTATGGCTGTGTTCCAATAAAACTTTATTTACAAAAACAGGTGGTGGGTTGGATTTGACCTCCAAGCCATAGAGTGCCAATCCCTGAGAGCAACTGAGGCATAATTCTACAGGGTTTATCCAGAGGTGAATTACATCTCAATCACACAAGAGAGTGTCATGTCAAACACAAGGTCATCAAGAGTCCTCATGGACATCTTCAATGGGCCTTTGTGGCTAGGTAGGTGGGCGGAGCTTCTGACTTAGGTCCCTCGACAATACGTCCTGTGTACTGCCTCAGAGTAGGCCATCTTGGCATTCTGGGCCTCCCAGTCTGTCCCTGGATTAAGTCTAAATCTCAGTTAAGGCCACTGCACATAGGTGCGCCCCCCCAACCTGCACCAAACCGTTTAAGTTAGCTCACTGGCTGATCCCAAGCATACCACCAGCCACTGCCAGGCCTCCCCTCACCTGTCTGAGAGAAGGGGCATGAGGATTGTCAGGGTGAGAGGGTGCCGCCATTTCCTGAGAACGCAGGAGGAGAAGGAGGTTCATGCAGGGTAGGATGAGTTCAGTTTGGGATGTGTTGACTTTAAGATGCCTGTGGGACATCCAAGCAGAGATCTCCAGCAGGTGGTACCATATAGGCATTCAACTGTATTTAAATTCAACT